>JAVQJD010031739.1:0-29023 GCA_036023655.1 Nannoperca australis | reverse complement strand
TGTGTGGGGGGGGGGGGGGGGTGACTGGCAAAAGGCCCGACACTTTTGCGTCTGCATGTTTTTTTTTCTCCTTGGACAGAGGGGAAAAGATCGGTATGGGTGGGGGGTGAGAGAGGGCATGTGCGTGTGTGTGTGTGGTGGGTGGGTGGGGGTGGACTGTCCGACTTCTTCCAAGAGACAATTCGTCCCCCCCACGCCCCAAAAGGATAATCTTGCTAAATTTGGGATGCGTGCAACACCAAGTGATCAGATAGTAGGCTACTGGGGCGGCGGTGCTGGTGCTGGTGCTGGTGCTGGCGGCGGATGGATGGTGAAGTTGAACTTCGCTTGCAGACGCGATCTCCTCCAGGCAGTCGGACAACCAACCAGACAGTCGGCGCTTTTTTTAAATTATTTTTTATTTTATTACGCCTTTTACTTTTAAGTACCCATATGGCTACGGGATGCCGACACCTGCCCGGTACGCAGGGAACAACCACAGCATCACCTGCTTCTCCAGACACTGATAGACGGCAGATTCAAGGGTATGTATCTGCGCGGTCACAGATTAAGCCATTCGCATTCCTTCATTACCTCGTCTGGAAATAAAATTTTGTTGTAGGCTAGGAAAAGACATTTCCAGAATATATAGGTAAACCTTTGGAGTTCCCTCCAAGAGTCCCCAGCGATGGGACTGATGATGATGATGATGATGATGATGATGGTGTGTGTCAGAGGCTGGGTCTTTGCGGGCAAGGTGAGTCCTCAATTCGTTCAACTGGCCTACAAAGTCCCAGTTTCTGGTGCATGTGACCACCAAGTTGTAGAAAATACACTACTGCTACAGATTCATGTTCTAAGGAAAAGAAATGGGGAATAGATTGGGATGTCTAACGGAGAATACAAACAAGCTGTCGCAGCAACATTAAAAAAAAGCATAGTCTCACTATGACTCTCGCTGAGGTCCGTAAACAAATTATTTAATACATAATGTGATTTATAATAATTTAGGGAAAATATTCTAGTGATAATATCGAGACAAAGTGCCATTATATACCACAGGTAATATTATTATACAAATATTAAACTTATTTGTTTAATGAAAGTTTAACATATGAGCTACACCTCAGTCAGCAAACTACAGGAGGAATGAAAGTGCAAAAGAGGACTGCATCTGCAAACAGCAGCAGGAAACTTAACCTATTTAACCTATATTTAACAGCTCAGTGGGTCAAACAGTAACTGCCATTGCTTAATAACTTCAACTAATAGCTTCAACTGTAAAACCTAGCTAAAGAGAAGCATGCTTCTCAAGAGTGTCACAGGAAAAACCAGAGCAGAGGTGGTTTTTATCTGATGCACACAATGATGAACAGCTTTCACGTGCCCAAAAAAAGGGGGTGCTCTGCATTTTGGAGCTGGTCTCATTCTGCTGTGCAACTCTCAATAAATAGTTTTCAAGTTTCAAATGTTTTAAGTTGGGTTTTTTGTTGTTGAGCACAATCAAAAATTGTCCAAAATTGAAAAACAGGAAAAAGTTAAATTTATTGGAAAATCTGATATTGAATTCATCTTTCTTCAAAGAGAGCACATGATACGGACTTCAGTTAACTGCGTTACAAGCAAATGACTCACTCTTTGAATTTAGATGAGCAATTGAATCCAAAGTTGAACCATTTCTGTAGAAGCTTACAGCTCATGCTCTACATAAACATACTGATATGAATAAAAAAACACACAGCTGTCAGAAATCACAAAGTGCCCGTACTCTATTATGTTGAACAAGTGTGTCAAGTGGGGAAGAAGTTGTTTTGGAGGCCAGTTTCTATATCTGTCCTGACCCTAGCATGCCGTACATACCCCACTAATGAATTTAGCATCCTGACACTAGATGCTTTATGTAATTAATAGAGCGGAGGGCCATGGTGGCATCTCCATGCTGCAAGTGACACATAGGTAAGACATTCGCTGAAGCATGGGATTTTTATTTTGAAAACACGAGACCTCCGTGATTATTAAAACACACCTAAAAACAGTCCCGTAAATGAAATGGACTCTCTCGACAGTCAGTGGACAGTCAGAAGCTACATTAATCTTTCCGTCAGTTACATAAAAAAAAAAAAAAGTTAATACTTGATCGTAAGTTTTTTGTAGGCCGTGTATAGCAAATTATTGGCAGGCCATTGGTTTTTACAAGCCTGCTATTTCTTTTTGTCGTCTGTAAGAAGTAGTTGTGGACCGGAGTTTACACTTTGTCAAACTTTAGGTTCTACTTAAATTCCTTGTGATTGTCGGTGACAATCCTGCTGCTAATTAACATAAAAGGTAGAAAATATTCATAAAACATATTTAAAATCAAATATAGAGAATGCATGAAAATGTTTCTAGTGCACCTCAGATTGGTCGAGATGCACTTAAACTATGATTACCGATTTCCCTCCAACGTAGCCCACTAAAGTGCGATGACACATCACAGAAAGCAGATAAAACCACTCCAGCCAAAAGCTCTCCATATATGTTGCAGGAGAGTACGAGCCAGTGCGGGTATGAGAGCCGAGGGCCTAGTAAGGGAGGCTTGGTGGAATGAGCCTGGTTTGAATAAGCAGCATGGCTACGGGGAGCTCTGGGATAGTCACCAAGTGTGCTGATTAAAGTTGTGATATTAAACAGTGCTGGCGGCTACCGCCTGCCAAGCCTCTCTCAGTGGCATTTCACATTGTTTAAAAGGCCCAATCGGACTCATCTCGCCACTTGCTGCACAGCGTTGCTTACATCTTTTTTTTTTTTTTTTTACCATGGCTGTCTCATATTCTCTTTACCATTCGTTAGCAGGGTTGTAGGATTTACTTTAAATGGGCTTTCCCTAAATTTCCCACATTGTTTTCCACTCTGGGTCACTGGGTGCACTTAGTTCACAGGTTGACCTTAACAATCAGTGCATGTGTTTGTTATTGTGAGCATTATATAGAAAACTCTGCTATGGTAAAAGCTTCAAATGGTGTTTACCTTTTCTGTGAAAGCTGAACTTCTAATGAACACATGCTCCCTTCTCGGAAATTCTGCTGTGAACTCATTCAACCCCCTTTAAAAGCGTCACTGCAAAACCCAATAAAACTCTGCCATTATAAATATACAATTCATAAATACTGGAAAGCACGCTTATTTTTTGTGAAATATATGACCAAGGCCCCCCTCAAAAGGTCAGACTTCAGACGTCGTGGTCACTACAGGTTGTTTCATTTCTTCAGTCACGTTTGAACAGATAACAAAGTTATGCACCAAATAGCACTCAAGGATCCAACAAAAGTTGTAGTTTGATCTCAAAAGTCTGGAATGAGACATAGAAAGATTAAGTGAGGGAGGGAGGGAGAACAGAGAAAAGGCAGCAAGAAAAGTGAGGGACTTTTAGGGGCAGCTGTGTTTTATTAACCCAGTCATAATGCCCCTAAAAATCCTTATTGCTCTTGCAATGGTCAACAAATCTCCTGTTACAACATGCAGAGGATCTCTGAGCGACGTGCAGGGATTCACATCAACAACCTGTCGCACTGCAGGGCTAGGGCACAAGTCAGTGTGTACTGTATGTGTTGTTTGCGTGTAGGTTACATTTAGAGATTTTAACCTCAGTTAAAACCAAACGTAAAAGCCACAGTGCTTATTGAATTGCAGAACATGTGAGTGGAAGGATCCAGTCTCACGGGACCTGCAGAAATCAACAGTAACCTTCGTCAAAAGTTTCTCAACACGTTTGCAGATGGCAGATTAGCACGGAATTGGATATGTTAACAACTCTATGTGGGAGCTACACTGGCAAAATGAAAAGCATTTCTATACTAACAATGCCATTGGTTCCCTTTGGCAGACTTTTGGATTACGCTGTCATTATACTTCTGCCCAAGTCTTAGCAGTTTAATATGCAGACGGGGCAGTCAATGCTCTGTGTCCGTTGGTATTTTGACTTTGAAATGAAGTGCCAGGGGACAGACTGAAAGACAGAGACAGAAAGGAAGGTAGACTGGCACAGAAGACACGTTGGCAAGCAGCGAAGGGAGACCAAAACAAATTCAGAGAGTATTAAGATACACAGTTCAGGCTGGTCAAAATACAGGCAGGCAGATGGGAGTGTAAAGACAGGTAAACAATGACATCTTCGCAAGGCAGCAGCCGCACAGAGAGATATAGAAAATGGCAACCAGGCAGACAGAAAGACATAGAAAAAGAGAAGGCAAGAAGACATACAGCGATTCAGACAGAGAGTAAAGGAGATATAGAGGCAAGCAGGCCGTGGAAGACTGGGATCCAGGCCTGGGTGTGGTGAGGTGGGCTGTCGTGGCTGGAGAGCGGGTGGTGTGGAGTGGAGCTCTCGCTGTTGGTGAGTGAGTCATCGTAGGGAGGCTATTCTGTTGAGTTTCCCTGTGGGACGGCCGCTGCTGAAGGAAGGAAGGAAGAATCCTCCTCACGTTGAAGGAAGGAGAGAGAGAGAGACAGACAAGGGGAGAGGGAGTGAGGGAAAGTGTGGACGATGACTCAGGGCCACGAACCACATGGTGATGGAGGAGGGAGGGAGGAATTACTCATCAGAGCATGTGGAGTCTCATACGGCTATCACAGGACTGACAGTGTGCTTCCCCCATGGCTGCTGCCCAGCCGCCATGCAGCCGCCATCGCGCCCTTGGGCACCAGCCCAACACAGATCTGCCTTGCTTTTACCGACCGAGAACAGAGCAAACAGAGTTGGGGATCAGGGTGTTGAAAAAGGTTTTCTTTATTTTTATTCCTTCATCAAAGGCAGGTCCCGTTCAGTTTGGGGCACCTTGGGGCATCACAAGGCACAAACTGATAACAAATTGTTTTTTAAACTCTTTTGTCAGAGCTGAATCCAGTTCAAAAGCACAGAGTCACACAACTTCCCCCCAAAGTGTCTCTGGTCTTGGTCATCTGGCTTCCTGCAACCTCTGTGTGACTGACGAGTGCATGTGGAAAACACAGCATCATTATCTGATCATCATTATTTGAATTTCAGCAGAGGCTACAATAACCCTCCTCATATGCACGATTCATTTTCTTATGTCAGCTTGAGTTAGTTAGTTGCTACTATAATTTCTAGAAACACCTAAGTGTGGGAGGCCAGACTGGTTCAGGTTCTGATTTTAATCATGAATGAGTATTAGAAGGTAAATATTGAAGTATTTTGAAACAGGAGTTTCACCTCAGTCCCTGTCCGCTTATATCTGGGGTTTGAATTACAGCAAGTCGGTGCAGGTCTCTCTGCTCTTGCTCCGAATTAGGCAATACTGTCAAAATATTTAATCAAAGGTACTTTTAAAAAGGAGATCTGAAAATGGCTTTATGAATATGTATCTACAGTACACAGTGAACAGAGGGTGACATTTTATGTCTGGTAGCTTCTTTTCTTCTCTGTCACTCAGCTTACAAAACAGCTCTTTCATGGTTGCATAAATCCATTTTTACAGCCATAAATGTGCCACTACAGCGAGCCTGTGGATGACAAAGTTGTACAGATTGATGACAAGACAGAGAATAGAAACGGGTGAAAGGGCTACCAGCACGACATGCACCATGACTTCTCTTTATCTACTTGAGACTCAGCAGCTGAACCTGTAGATGTCCTTGAATGTGAGTGGTGGAGAATAAGTACGGGTGTGTGTGGAGAGGGGGGGGGGAGTCAGCAGAAAGCTTGTGTGACTGTGAACTCATTCACCCAAGTTAACTTTATGTTTCCTATACACAACAACAGCAAAAAAAAGACGGTGATGAGTACACAATCATGGCATGATTCAACAGGTGAAAGGGGCACGCCCATAAGACTATTTTACCCCCCACCAGTAGCAGCACAGTCCTAGATCTCACTGTAACAGAGCTTGCCATTAGGGTGTGGGTTGACAGTGCTCCAACACCAGAAGAACCACTTATATCCAGAGCAAACATGGCAGACAAAAGCGAGAGGGCAAGAAAAACTGGAGCAGACCTTCCCTGTGTGGATCCCTCCAGCACCCCTTTTTAAAAATGAGAATGAACCCTCCTGACCTGCTTTTAGCCAATCAGCCTGTGAGCCCAGCTTTGGTATGACTAGAGTAAATAGAGAGGAGGGTGATCAGCCATCAAATATCCGCCCGTCTTAGTAATACCTTAAGCCAAATGAATGTGATGCTGTTGTTATTGTTCACTGCCTTTGTGGATCCTCCACTAAATTTAAACAAGTTTGACCACACAAACTAGTTCTTATGTAGAAATTAGTTCTTACTGAATATTTACACAGAATAATTGCCAGGTGTAACTAGCTAACTGAATTAACTGACAAAGCTAACGTGAGCTTGCTAATAGATCGTTTAGATTGAATATGGAATATAGTCCAGGCACCTAATTTCCAGACCGCTTTCTACCATATAAAACTGATTTTAAAGTACACATTGCAAAAGTAACACAATATTAACTAAATTACTTAATGTATTTGTGTGTGGTGTATATGTTAGCAGAACATCTACAGTGCTCCATCTGTGTCTATACAGGATGTGTTCAGGTCAACCATGTTTGGCAGCGCTCTGAGCCCAACACACTACAGTTGCACACGTAAAAACAGAAGAAAATAGACTTGAAGCATAAAAATGTGTATAGTGTGATTAAAACAGTCTGTGTAAACAGTTGGATGGATGAAAATCTAAGTGCATCTGTTACGTCAGACGGGTGTGACACAGACGACTGAAAAAAGTGTCTGAAACGCCTCCTGTGTGGACAGTAAATTATATAATTCATACCTTGATTAGCATAATCTGATGTTTCCCACTCATTTAAAATTGTAGGAATTCCACTAACTGTGATACCAATGTAACTCTGCATGTTTGCATGGATAAGTAAAACAGTGTTATCTACATTTACATTTCTTTTCTGGAAATTATACTACCGCTTGTGAAGCTACACTGACTTTCTGATTGCTTTTGATCAGATGGGGCTACAGATGTTTCCTAGCAACCCATTTACACATCACTTAAGTCTTTACTTGCTAAGACATTTCTTAATTTTTAATGGCGCAAGTAAATCACTGATTTGAAACTAGCTAGTAATTTCTAAGAACTTCGGGAGGACAAACGTAGTAACAGATTTACAAATAGCTGGTACAACCCAGTTCTGGTCCTGTCAAACTATTTGACGTGAGAGATCCACTTACGGATTCCAGCATAAATAAATAAACTTCCAGTTGATCCTTTTGAAAAAGTCTGGAAGCAGTATGCTGCAATTGTAAACAAATAAAATAATAAGACTGGGCTGTGCACTGCAGAAAGTTTAGTGGTGAGTAGACTGAAAGGTTCAAACAAACACCACGACTCCCAGGTTCCAGCTATAGGCATATAAGGTGTGCCTCTGTCTCTCAAATCTTCAGATCTTTAGACTCAAGGGTCAGCACTGTGTATATAGAAATGTATACTCTGTCACACACTCACACATCCAGACACATTAACTCTCGACCCCTCCTTTACTCAGTTTGCTTTTTATGTGGAATGTCAAACTGCTCGCAGGTATGAACCTTTCTGCAGCAGCCGGGCCCCATCTTCCACTGTTTGTCTTTGTGACTATTTTTGCATACACATAAGCGAAGTGTCGTCTCGTACTGACAGCGTTGATGTTTGTATTGTGTGAAACTATTTGCTATAGTATGAGGAGGTGCAGCCCTCACAGTTGAGAGGTCCTCCACTGAGCTGGAGCATTTTGAAAAGTAATTCTTCCTCTCTTCTCCTCCATCCCTTGCCAACCACAGGCAGGGGCAGTCTCCAGTTGTTTTCTGGCTGTTTGGGGTCAACGATGCATGTTGGCAGACCTCATCGGCACTTTCTCTTTGCATTGCAAAATCTGTTGGAGGCTGAACTCAGCTCAGCGTTTGTGTGCCCCGGTGTTGAGTAACAATGAGCTCCGCAGGGCGATTGGCAGATGTCTGTTTGATGCTGCAGATACAGTCACGCCATTGTGTGGAGTCAGCAAGGGAAATGTGTGTGTTCACATGTGTATGTGTAGAAGGGGTGAGGAAAAGCGGGTGCTTGTTTTGCCAAAGAACTGGTTCCACTGCCAAAACTCACCAAACAAACCTGCGGCGGAGAGTGTTTTATCTGTCCAACCTCTTCAGTCGTCATAATGGAAAGGTGGCCATTTTACTCCTCACATCCGCCTCTTCACAGCTCTTTCATGAGCTAAGAGGGCTAATGGTGAGCTGTGGTAGGCCTATTTGAGTGTGGTGCTCGTCTAAAATAAAACGAGACAGCAGTTGAGGTAAGCTGCTCTTTCCTCAAACTTCTACACAACATTTGTAGTTAACAATGGGGTGAAGTAAACAGCTAATGCCAGAGCCTCGTGGTTGCTCTGATCTTTTCTTTCTACTCGCTGTGGCTCACTTGAAGTCCCACTGTCTAGCTTGAGCCAACATCCTCCGGTCCAGAGGGCCTCTGTGCCAAGCTTGACTCTGAGGATATTACACAAAAAGGGAAAACCCATCTTCCCCAAAACCTTCTTCCATTACAGAAGAGAGGTTTTCCGCCTCCATCGAAGCTGTCAATAGAAGTTATTCAAGCCACTTACAAAACATCAATTGCTGCTTTTTTTAGTCTTCATGTAGGCAAAATCATCAGTCATGGGGGCAGTACATAGTTGGCTTTCTAAATATTGTGTGTGTATGTGCATGTGTTTTTATACCCTTGATACTCTTCTGTGTTGTAAAGTATTGCTGATCTGCAGAGCACATGTGCAGTGGACAGGTCTGTGAAATATCAGCATCTGCATTGCTTTTCTCACCTTAACCTTTGCAACATGAATTGGACATGAATAAATTGTGTGTGTGTGTGTGTGTGTGTGTGTGTGTGTGTGTGTGTGTGTGTGTGTGTGTGTGTGTGTAGTATACCTTAAGTGTTGAATGAAAGTTTTATGTTGGCACCAGTGATGGGAGCCACAATGTGACAAGCAGGCCCGAGGCGACCTTAAGCTCAGCAATGTGCCTTCTTGGAACTTCCTTCTCATTCCTTGGGCATAAGAGCAGTGGTGCAGCGCCCGTCTGACTCCAAAACCAACAGTTTTGGAAATATCTTTTACAGCTGCATCCAAAATATTCAGATGCACTTTCATGAAATCCCTTTTTAGGTTGACAGTGTTTTCTTTTTCTTCCTTTATGCCTCTTGTAGTTTCCTGTTAAGAGTTGGCTGGTTTCGTCTCGACTCATCTCCTCGGCATACAGAATGGGTTATTTTGGGCAGCATGGATGTGTGAATGTAAACAATATGCATGAAATATAGTATCACTACATGCAGGAGTGCACACACTTGCACGTTTTGTCATGTCATGTCATGTCACGTCACCACCTTCTACTTCCCTATATATGTTTTTCTGTATCACACCTTGTTCATTCTTAACATGACATTTTGGGAAACGCTTATTCACAAAGTTGCAGTTAGATGAGGAGATTCATATCACTCTCATGTCTGCATGGTAAATATGAAGCTAGCTTAGCTTAGCATAATGAATGGAAACAGGGGGAAACAGCTAGCCTTGCTCTGTCTAAATGTAACACAATTTGCCTACCAGCACCTCGAAAGTAATAACACCTCACTAATTAACACTGTTCAACTTCATTTGAAGCATAGTGACGCCTTTAAGTGGAACTACAACACTGCGAGTTGCAGTAATGCTTGTTTGTTCATATTCCGACCACCTGCATCACAGTTTGATCTCTTGTTCTTTCAGTTTGCCCATGTACGGTGACATTTCAAAGTCTTTGTGTGCTTAATTGCCAAACAGCCTCTGGCTTTATTAAGCAAAGGAGGATAACAATGTCTCAAGGCAACATCAACTGAGGAGATAAAAATTAATGCAACAACGAGTCCTTATCCTGCCAGCAGAGCCTTAGCAACAGCTACAGTCATTTCATAAATCAGTTTGTTATAAAGGAACATGTACATAGAATAAACACTCCCCTTTTCCCAAGGCTGTGTGGGAGGATGGGGGTGGGGGTCAGAGGGTGATGGAGTTTGGTAGATAAACTCAGCTTAACTTTGTCAGTGCACCCAAATTCCCCTCATATCAGTCCCCATCCCGCCATCCTTCCCTCTCCACCCATCCATATGAACCTGCCCTAATGCAATGTGCAACGCTAACATAGTCTGTATCTAAAGAGCTATTAAATAACCTCGGTGACTTAATTTCATTATTTAAAATGAAAAGCTTGAATAAGCACCCTTTTATACAATAAACTGCTCCTCCAGGAATAATAACACAAACTCAACCATTCCTCATTTGTGTGAGATTGCAGTTTTGTCTGAAGAGTGCATGCCAATATCTTTACCAGTTACTGCATGTTCTCACATAAACTAATCCAATTCAGAACCACCACTACTAGCAGAGATCAAATAAAATCAAACCTTCAACTTCAACTTAATTGTGAAAGCGTTAATGCTAGAGGATTATCAGTCCCCTGAAATTAGCTTCTCAAGCAGAGCTCACTCTACCAACTGAAATGTAAGTCATTTTTAACCTGATACCTAAACTTAACCATCAACCTTCTTCTTACCTGAAACTGACCTCTCGAATAATGGAGCTTGTTGAGAGTTGCACTCGGCCTGAGGAAGTTATAGGATGATTAAAACTAATGTCATTGAAGTTGTCAAACTGGGAGAGATGAGACCAAACAATTCGGACACAATTTTTGGGACGCTGTGAGTCACCCCTTGTCTGGCATGTCTGTCGAGCTGGGTCATTATTGGGCTGATACTGTATCCTGATCCCGGCATGCATGTATGAGCTTTTTGGAGCTTAGTATGTATTGCCAGTGAGTTATTTCATCATTATGTCAATTTATTTTAAAACAAGTCAAAAAAGGTCATAAAATGCATTGTTTTTTGTTTTTTTAAGCAAAACAGCTTAAAAAAACCTTTTTTTTATTTTTTATCATGAATTATCTCAGCGGGACTGTGCTGAGGAGAATCAGCAATTTGATGATTTATTTTTCAAATCTGACAAAACTGATAGAATTGTTCCATGTGTTGTTTTCAATTGCCTGCTGAGGTGTTGCTGTCGGTCTGACTGTGTCCAACTTGAAAGATTTGTGATGTGGCTTTGGGCACGTTCTTTGCTAGAAGATAGCAGCAATTACATGAAGAGTAGTGCACACATTTCCAGTGTTCACACAACACCGGAGCAATGATCTAAGATTATGGTTGTCAGAATAATTAATAAGATTGTTGCACATGGATCTACGGCTCAAAAGAACGAATGATACTCAATCCAGTAATACCAACACAAGAGAGACAGGCCTGTGAGTCCAGCAGTGTTCTGGGACTCCATTTGCAATGCTAATATAGTTCATTTAGACAGGTAGTGCACCATGCCCCAAAACAATTCTTAACCAAAGCAGAAACTCTGAGTTTTCCCCTCTCAGTAGGGACTGAGAGCTAGGGAGCTCATGTTGCAGGCAATTAGGTAGGCAAACATCGAGCTTGTATATTGGCTGCAAATCCACAAGTCGACAGTATTTTATTATAACTATGTTACATTACGAGGACTTATTTGGGTGGACTTTGGCAAGGCACTGTAACACTGCTGCAGATACTAATATCTTTAGTGTCATTTTGGGAGTCATTTCAACCTGATCCACTCTTTTAAAGTTAGTGAGGCCTGTTTGAAAAACTCTGGCCATCTTGTTCTGTGTGTGATCTGCCTGGCTCAGGCTCAGAGGGGTGTATTGTGTTGCAGGCAGCAAGATAATTAAGCGGTCACAGTTGAAGTTGACTGTATTAGCGAGATTATTCTCTATTCTCACCTCTTCTTTCATTTTGTTTCCTTACGTTTTTTCTTCCTGGCTGGGTGTAAATAAAAAGGCATGCAATCTTAATGAGCAAGAGTAATAACGGCTTATTTATTTTATTTAGCAACATAGCTCTGCTTACTGAACTGAATGTCAATGCAGTGGAGTTGCTTAACTGAGTTAACAATAAGAGACAAACAGTGACATTTGTTGTTGTGTCAGTCAGATCGTATCTGTTTAATTTCATACTTTCTATGAAGAAGTCCAAAACATCTGCAACCAAACATTGAGATTTCCCCTTCTGAACTCACTTGTCAAACAGATTAACATCTGACTGCGACTTGCCAAAAGGATATAATGAGTTCACATTAAATACTGACAGGCACTACTTGTCAGTGATATGTGCAGTGCTGGAAAGTGTAAAAGGGAGGGAAAAAAAGAAAGAAGTAAGGAATGGTCTTGTAATTTCAGATTTACAGCCATGGGGTCACCAGTGGAAGTGGAGCTGGAGGAGAGTGGTGCAGAGCTCTCCACCTCCCTCCTGGTCTCCATCACCTCCCCTCCCTGCTCCCACCCAATTTTTTCATAAATGTTTTTTGCTCTTTGTTACTGTACATGGATCATACTGCGATTGTGTGTACATGCTGGTACATATGTTCTCTTTTCTAGTGAGCATATGGAAAGAAGTACTGAAACCTTTACCTTTAAGTAAAAGTAGCAACACAGTGGAACAATGCTGCATTTAAAGTGAAGGATTTAAACATACCATACTTACGTAAACGTATGTGTTACATCAAAATGTACCTGTGTGTCAAAGGAGCACCTTTCAGAATTCAAATAATTATTGATTCATTAACCAGTGAGAAGTTTTTCTTATGTTTTGTGGTCTACTATTCAGTGTTGATGTAGTTTAACTCAAACACTGCATAATCATTTATGAGCTTTATTTCTGTAACTTCAAATTGCAGACTTATGGTGTTATAAAAAGTACTCAAAACTAAACTATGAACTTGAGAAACTGCACTTTGCTACGCTTCACTTCTGCTCTTTTCACATCTGTTATCTGTGTGTATACGTGTGTGTGTCGATGCATTAATAGCCTAAGCCTTATGTAATCATTTACAGTACAGGATTCATACAGTGCACTTTGTTTGAGGATTTTGCCCACGTGGAGCAGTTCCTTCCTGGGACAAAACATAATAAGTTTTACCAGTCACAGAAAATCTTATTGAATCCTTGTGCATGTGTATGAGTAAGTGTGTGTTCCCACTAGTTTACCTGCGCGCCCCATGAGAACTCACCACAGGCTCGGCCGCAGCAGGAAGTCAGGATGTTTTTGATGAAGCAGTCGGCTTAATTTAGGTCCAAGCATTCTCAGTATCTGTCACCTTACCCCCAACGATCCCAACACACAGTATAGGAGGCATTTGTGTGTGTGTGTGTGCTCGTGTTTATCCAGTCAGGCGGGTTATAAATTCAAGAAATGTACACCGACACTTTGCCATGCTAAAAAGACTAGAATACCTTCCAAGACGTGACCATCCTACTTTTGACTTAATGAATAATTATAATAATGCAGCTTTACAACAGACCATTGTGATATGGTGCGTCTTTGAAAATATTTTATTATGAATCATTAATACTTAAAGATAAAAATCCCATTAACCCTGCCAAACACCCAAAATCTTGATTTCTTTTTCTAAAAGAATTGGATTAGTTATAGTTCCTGCTTGGCCATAAAATAACCAACGCCAGCAAAAGCAAAAGACAAATGCCAACAACCTCTGCCAAAGACTTAAGCTTGCACCCACTGTTCTCTTACTGATTCTCTTTCTGCCTACTACTTTGAATTACAGAATTTTTCTGCCTGTATGAAAACAATGTTTTTATTCACAACACTTAAGGATGAGCAAACTCTGTTGTAAAGCACCTACATACTTGTCTAATGTAATTACATTAAAATTACATTTTCTAGCCCTCTTTCTAAGCCGGAGGTGTAATCCGTGTTTAATGAGCTCATGCATTTGCTGAAAGGAGCAATGTGGTTTTTTGAAAAACCCCGTTAAGAGAATCGGGTGACGCTCTGACCTCGTCATTTTAATGTTGCATTAAAAGAACGTGCTCTGACTTGTCAAGCGACTGCACAGAGTGCTCACAGAAGAGGCGTGTGGTCCTCACGCGTCCATAACTAATGGAAAGCAAAGGAAGACCACACAGCAGCATGATCAGATCAGGTTGTCAGAGACCATATTTAAAATTTGGGTCAGGTTCCAAGTCATAACCTTTCTCCCTCACCATTGCGCTACACTCCCTCCTCTTCACATCAGCTCATCCCACTATACCCTCTCTATGTCTTGTCTCCTTCTTCATCCAACTTTATGTCCTCTCCCACTTTACATATCTTCTTTCTTTCTTTCTCTCCATATGCTGCCACTGGCACCTGCTGCCTCAGTCATCCACAGAGGCAGCAGCTTTGCCGTCTGCCTGGTTTGTGTTTCACAGACAGCGTCATCAGATTAAGATCATATTAGTTGGATAGTAAAGGAAGAAGATGAAGATGAACATGGCATTTCAAACATTTGTACAATCCAAAAACTTCACTTTAAACTTGAATTGTTAAGAACACAATGGTGGATTTTTTACTATTGCTCTTCTCCCGTGAGGAATTAAGAAAATTGGAGGCCAGTGTAAGGAACAGCAATATGATTCATATGCAGGTCCAGTGGCAGCCAGATGAGTTATGAGTGTTACAATAAGCCTATTCAGTTCAACTTCATAACATTTAAGAAAACTGGCACAGGCGTTGTTGCAGTACTTACACGGAACTTTTAGGTACTTCTATTATATGGTAAACACGTCAAGATGAACAACTTTGGAAAAGTGGGGCAATAGGCAGTATTTTCAAAAAATACTTTTGGGAATTAGGCTCAATAGGCTTGAAAATTGATGCCTGATCTCTGTGCATTCAGCTGGTCCATGATGTCTTAAGCCTACCTTAGCACACAGGCTGGAAGCATGGAGGGAAAAGGCTAGCCTCTAAAGAAACAAACAGAACTTCCAGCAGTGGTTGCTGCTTATTAAATAGCTCCAAATGCATTAGTTAACTGCTACTTAATAAGTCACACTGCATTGTCCTCCCCCCCCCCCCCGACATGTTAAATGTGCAGGATACAATT
Organism: Nannoperca australis; assembly: GCA_036023655.1. Classification (NCBI taxonomy): domain Eukaryota; kingdom Metazoa; phylum Chordata; class Actinopteri; order Centrarchiformes; family Percichthyidae; genus Nannoperca; species Nannoperca australis. The sequence goes on along the minus strand of JAVQJD010031739.1, from coordinate 14,071 downwards.
TGTGCAGCTGCTAGAATGCATCTTTCATGGTACTTGGCAAGCTGTTATACCTTGCTTGCTAGGCCAAACATGCCAATCTCAGCAGACAAATGTATTTACTTAAGTGCTGAAATAGTCTTTTAAGCCATGACATTATAATGATAGTCTGCATTATGCTTTTGGGATATGTAACGTATTGCTGCTCGCACACCATTGAAGAGCCAGTGATAGCTTGATTTAAGATTCAAAAAGTGCCACACTGATGCTTACTGTCTAAGTCAGACCTGTCAGGCCTGCAGCAACTGTAACAGCGCTCTTGCTACCATTCATCATAGGAAAAAAGCAAACACTGTGCAAATCAACTGGCATAAACGTCTGTGCTTCTTTTCAGCTTGGTAGTTTAGAACTTATTGTGGAGCTAACATGGCTGCCAACAATAAGACATGATGACATTGTCCTGTTTAAAAGCTGGAGGCCTCCCAGTAAGGAGTTCTCTTGAATGCCTCTTCAGTGTGACATGGAGATGGGCCTGCAACCACCAGCGGAGCCGAGCTGAGCTGCAGAGCTGCTTTAGAGCCCTGCTGAGACCTGCCAGACCCACAACTTTCCCTGCCTGGGGCCTCGGCTTGCAGTCAGAGTGAGTTATAACCCATGCCCCTGACACACATGCTAATAAAGAAGCACACATACAGATAGTTTAAACATGTACAGTATGTAGGCATGCAGATGCATGCATAGGTGGAACACAGAGGAGAGTATATGTACAACTATAATCCAATTTCACATGTAGACAGGAAATAAATACTGTACGCAAGCATGCAGACAAATGCAAATGTATGCACACACATGCATGTACGCCCACATAATGATACCCTGCTAATGGTGAGTGTAGCCTCATTGGACACATGCAGCAAAGCAGCAAAGTGAGTGTGTTCTCTTATAGCTCTATCTGACAGGGTTAGTTTAAGGTGAAGGTCCAGCAGCTGCTGGATCAGCTGGATTGATCTGTCTGGGTAAACATGTAATGTAAAAATGAGCATGCTTGCAATTAAGAGCTTAGCAGAAGGTGTGTGTCTGCGTGTGCATGCGACACAGCATCAATATGTGACTGTGTAGAAGAGAGCAATGCACAGAGTATGTGCTTTTAAATTAATCTTTTTTTTATCATGACCCAGACAGGATCACCTTATGTGCCATCTCAAGATGATATAATAAGGTAAGTAGTCTAAGTTTACAGAAGGGAATCGATCCCACAAGCCCCTGGTTCAGTTCCCATGTTTTTTACTTTTTTGTTTAATGAAGAAATGTACTTGTATGTGTAAGCCAATGAAGTTATTCACTCTGCGTGTATGTGTCTGCCCTGTAAACTCAACTATGGCAACTATTTCCATGTTTATATTGTAATACAGTTAGATGTTTACATGATTTCCTACAAGGTGAAAATATTCCATGTTGTCATGCTCTTACAAATTAATACATCTTTTTAAATGAATTAGTGACAGGGCATCAAGGACTCATTTTTTTAGCTTACACAAAATATGAGGTAAAAGATTTCTGTGGCTACATTCATAAAACCAGTATTAGCGAGTGACAACTGTATTTACTAAGGAAAATGAATTCTATTGTATATACTATATTACCGCAGGGCACAGTTCGTATGAGCACTGGATCTCTTTGATCATTCACTGCTAACATTTTTCAACCATTTCATTATTCCAACATCCACAAGTGGCAACTGTAGTACATTTGCTATATTTATATATATATTATGTAACTGGAACCTCTTTTTAAGGCTAAGGGAATATTGTAGTCATGGTACATAAGCCATATGGTTAAGGTGTGGCTACGTTTTATGTAATTAAAATCACTGGGTCATATATGTGAAAAAAGTTATATACAGCCTTTTGTGGCTCCAGAGGGAGCTGCGCAAAATGTTATGAATTGCCTCGAGTGATGTCACTTGAGTCAGCGATGGTTGGGACTGAAGACTGCAAGTCTGAAAATTAAAACAAATGATTGAAATAGAAAGGTGTGAGCTTTCTAGACCTCTGTAGCCCGCTCCTCATCTCTTCTTGAGACTAGCAGCTCGAGGCTACATTAGCTGACCAGCTGATCTCTGACCAAACTGTCAGTGCAAGAGTGGCATTGTGGGTAATATAGGCACAAGGTATTGACAAGGAAGAGAAATAGAAATACTATCCATTGTCCAAGTCCAACAGTGTTATGGGAGAGCAATTCTAAATCGGTGCACTGTTCTTTTAAGGTCTGGGAAAGTTAATGTTCATGTTTACATATTAAAACAAGTCCATGAAGACCAAAAGGTTTGACCGAGTTGACCATAATGACTGTATACACTGAGTGCACATGTCTGCATAATTGTTTTTTAGTTTATCAGGCCTTTTGGCAACAAACTGGTAGAAGAAACTTGAACATGATTTGCCTTCAATTACAGAATGTGGTTGCTTTACAATGGAGCTGTATTTGGACATAACCATATTTAGCACTCACATGAGGGCTGACTAACGTTTTTCTTTGCTTGATATACAACTTTATCTCACGGCAGTAATACATTGTGTGTGTGCCTGAGAAGCTATAGAGCTTGTGTCTACGTTAATTGTAGGAATGTTAATGTGGTCCAGAGTTTAATTGAACGAGCCGTGGGTGTGGACTCCCCCAGAGCAGAGTTATGGTCTTAAAGTACTAAAAAGCCTTGACCCATACCCTACTCACCCACTCACAGGGACACAGCACCCATCATCCATCCCTGCACAAGCTTTCATACTTTGGCTATGCAGCAAAGAACTTGGACACACATGACAAACACAGGCAGAAGAAAGAATAGAAGAAGAATATGAACTTAAACAACAAACATACGTTTCTCAGATGAAGATGGCCACAAAATGTACCCAGCTACAGATGTCGATGCGTTTGCTCTCCCTAGCTCAAACAAACATGCACACACACACACACACACACACACACACACACACACAACTGAACACATCCCAGTTGTCTTGTGTTGCTCGTCATGCAATGAGGAGCACATGACTTAAATTGGGTGTGGTGCATGACCTCTTATCGGACAAAAGCTTCCCACAGAGGGAGCTGATGGGGGAGACTGTGCCTCCCCCCTGTCGGGAGTCATGAGGTCTCTATCCCGTTCACCACGCCATGTCTCGTGGTTCAAAGACCATAAAACGTTGGCGGCGTCTTGTCAATAAATCAGCTGTTTAGCCTGAGGAGAGTGGCATTAACGGGGGGTGGGGGTAGAGGAAGTGCAAAAACACTTCTTTTAAGGCATGTTTTGCAAGAATGAAGCCTTTGAATTTTTTGTCGTGTACTATAAATGTCTCACCTAGAGGGCCTAATGTCTTTTAATGAGAATGGTTGGTTTGTATTTCACACATTTACCCTGAAACCTCTACATGCTTGTACAGTCATTCAGAGCTAAATGCAAATATTCCAATGACAGCAGCTGTAGCCTGTTTTTAAAAACAATCAAAAAAAGAATTTGTATATTTAACTCTCCTAATGGTGATAATATCTGTATTTGACAATCTTGGCGTGTGTCTCTGATCTTACAGGGATATTTTCTTGACATCTTTTCTTCTCTTCAACATTGCTAGTCATACCTCACTGTACTAACTTTCCAGCAGTTCTGATGTTTTCTCTGCAACAGGTTTGGAGCCCAATAAGGCTAATACTTAAAATACCACATATTTTTACGTTGCGTGGGAGGTTTCATAGGCAGGTAGTTAAAATGCTTCTGCAGGTGTTAAAATGACTAATAAAGCAAATTGTTACCCAACCAGGGCATGGACTCTTTTAGGAATGGAGGCTCATGGGAGGAAACGGAGAGGAGATTACTATTGAACATCCTCTAAAAACTGATTTGGTTGATAGCTGAAACAGGCTTGCAAAGTGTAACCAAAAGGGTGAAATCAAACTGAGCAGAAATCTGTGAGGATATCTGTGTGTGTGTGTCTGTAAATGTCGGCTGTCCCATCACAAGGTAGCATTATTGCCTCCAGGCAGCAGTCCACTTAGGGCTCTTTAAATAAGAGTAGTGTTCACTAACACAAGCTTACTGGGTTCATCCACTGTTGAGATATGAAAGGGACCGATTGTTGTGAAAGTGAAGTAAAAAACAAGCTTTGAATCGCAGGCCTGTATGTGACCATGGCTAATTGTGAAGCGAATCAAAGAACTACAGGATGGATCGAGGGACGTAAATGCAGAAGCAAAGACAGATGGCCGTCCATTTGAGTGATGGCTACATTCAGGAGGTAAACTGACTGTGAGGAGTGCACTGTGTTAAATAAATAAGTGCAGTAAAATAAGCTTTGTAAAATGTTTTATTATTGGAATATGTTGAATAAAAATTCTGTTCATTACAATATTGATTGTGTTGTTGTCTCTGTGAAGAAAACTAGTTATTGTATGTTAAACGTGTCATTTTTAACTCTGTTACTTCTCATTATGATTTCCATGCATTTTATAAAGCCCCAAGACCATTGGTTTCAGATCACAAAAATGTCATTTAAAATAGTAATTTCTTAAAGCAGCTGGGCACAGTAGCTTCTAGTAAACATTACTCAAACAGAAGTAAATAGTACATTTGTTGGGGAATACTTTCCGTCATGGATTAATACACATTTGGTTCTCCTGTAGGCATTTATGGCAGCAGCATGGTGTATGTGGAACTGACTCAAAATCAACTAGTGCTCGTGTTCATGGTAATGAAGGAACACGTGCACAATGTGGCTCATTAATGTGTTTTAAATTGTTTTTAGACAACAGTGGAGGTCTATGGCACAGATGACCACGTTATATGAGGCTTTGGCTACACAGGCAGTTCTTGTTAGTAGGATTAATTCATTTAATGTCTTAACAATAAGACAAATATATCACCAGACTTACTAAACATTTCCCAGAAGAAAGCACACCCACAAAGGGAAGCTGGTCATGTGACCCTTGTGTAAATTCTACTTGTATATACGTAGTTTATTTAGACGATGGGCATGGCAACTGCTCTGATGAAGGGCTATCATGGGCGGAAATGTATGTAACCTGTTCCTAATAAATATAGATAGGCAAAAGGTATGATTCATTCATGTTGCTTGAGTGCGGGTCACATGCAGCTTTAAGTTTTCCATTTACAATGACGAGTCTCAAAACATTTTTATTTCATTTTATTCAGAACATCTGCTATGGTTGAAAACACTGATGGAGCAACTCAAGATTTGTCTACAGAACACACACACACACACACACACACACACACACACACAAGCATATCTGAGGTAGAAGCAGGAAGCTTATTCAGTTCTTGGAAAGAGAAAATATGTTATCAGGCTTCAATTGCTATGTAAAACTGAGTAGTTAGGCCTCCATTTTCTATGCAAAGTGACAGCCAAAGAGACGGTCCCATGAACTGAAGATAGAGAGAAAAAATGTGTAAATGATCTAAACTGGTTTAGCTCAGCCTGTTTGATGATGTGACTGTCACTCACACATGCACGCACACACACAAACAAACACAATTAATGAGTCAGACATTCCACGCATATAAAATACTCTCTCACACAAATATTTGATAAGCTAGATCATTGTGTTTCTATGTTACATGCTGCTGTGTGCCAGCGAAACACTTTCACATCAAAGAAAGTCAACTGTTTTCTCAGAAAAAGAGGAATGCGAGAAACACTGCAGCTTTGAGACGTTTTAAAATAGACGCTCTTTAATTGCAGCAGTTTTCAGTACCTTATCTGGTATGTGTTGATATCACTGTTATTCATGTCTGAAGAATCTGTGGTGAGTGTTTGTGTGAATGCCTGAGGCAAACCACGAAATTCTTTCAAATCCTCCCACCAAATTATGAACTCGTCTGAAACAAAGCAAATTGTAAAATGCTCGGAAACGTCACATGAAGCCTAGTTCGAATAAAATGGAGTGCTGACGGACACGTGCAGGATTTCATCGTCTTGACTGGGAGAAGTGTCACTTATTCATTTGCTATTAGACCTAATGAAACCTGATGCCAAACCTGAGCTGTGGGAAAGCACCTATCTAATGAACCGAAAGAAAAAAGGAGGGAAAATGTATACGTTTACTTGCCAATTACCCTTCAAATCTATTTACTTAAAAAGATCTGAGGTTCCGCCAAAAACCTAAAAAAGCAGTTTAACTGAGGGCAGCCTGTGACACGCCCCACTCAAAGAGCCGCATCATGTGGCCCATTCATAAAGCCTATGAGCCCAACCCTGGAGCTGCATCTCGAGGCTAACCCATAATGCCTGTGAGCCTGCACCAGGAGCTGCTTCAGGAGGCTCGGCCGTACAGCCTGCAATCCACACCCTGGAGTTGCATTGGAGGAACTGCTTACACAGTCCAGCGGGACCAGTCTAGGATTTGCAAACACGCGGACACGCCTTATCTGTGTTGCGTTTCTGCCAGACACTGAACAGACCCACAGATCGCAGATAAAACAGCAAAGACACGAAGCCAGATTAACTCACACCTACACACTTTAAATACAGCTCCTCATATTCTATATTCAAAACACCCGCTGTTAACAATAACTAAATGTGGTTACAAGGCTAAAATGTCCACAGTAACTGTGTGTGTTTATCATCGGTAAATACACACAGCTGTTAGCGTCCAGTGTAGCTAGTGAACAATGCTGGCAGCTCCACACCTCCAGCACAAGGGACACATTAAGAGAAATAGTGGGAGGAACTGGCCCACTCACTCTACAAACCAGTCTCTAGTGTGTGAGTGTGTGTGTGTGTGTGTGTGTGCGTGTGCGTGTGTAATGTAAAATGTCCTTATCCTTAGTGTGGGTTGAAAATCTTATTGCAAGTCACATGGATTACAACATGCTTGCAAAATCTCAAAGTATGGTATATAAGATGAACTGAAACAGAAGCAGAATAAGATGCATTTGAAGCCAATAAATTACATTTACTTTTCAAATACAACACATGAATCAAGAGCTTGAAATCTTCTCAGAAAATGATTTACGTTTTGATCTCAGGATTAGGCCACTTTAGAGCAATCCTAAAGCTTCATAAGCTTTTAGTACATGTGCCTAGTGTTTCAACTTGCGAAGCTACCTGGAAAGTGTCATGGGTGATGACTCATGCCTTTGACCATTAAATCTTTTCTTACTTGTATTAGTCAAGTCCCACAGAGGGAGATGATGTTTCAGATGCAAATAGAGAGAGACGTTGGCATGTTCCATTGCCCAACCTGTTGATCAGGCTCTTTCCCAAAGGGCTTGCTTATTTCACCATTGGCTGTTTCTGTCAGAACCAGCACCAAGCTTAGGTGGTTTGTCTGCCAACTGCCCCGAGCTTAATGGATACATTTATTTTAAAATTTCCATTAGTTGGGCATAATGTAGATATGCAAAACATGTAGGAACCGCGTGTGCATGTTTCTGCAAATCAGCACACAAAAGTGAGCAGGGTTTTGATCTACAGTAAGCAAAACTCCCTCTTTTAGCCTTTATAAAACCAAGATGTAGATAGTGATGTGGGTGAAAGGCTAAACTGACAACAAGCAGTTGCCAGAGAATTAACTTCTGCGTCTGTCTGGGTTTTGCAAGAGTATGAAATCTCCAATTTCAACAGCAATCCCTATGGCCTACACCGACACACGACCCCAGCGCCACACTTGGTCACTGGTATGGTTGGCTGTGAACACACACACACACTCACACAGACATGTTTGCACACACACATACACAGGAGGACCCCCCCCACACACACACACACACACACACACACTCTCTTTTCACCAACTAGCCCGGCAAGCACTCCCTCTTCGTTTTTTTCCCAATGGCCATTGCGAGTAGCAGACGGTTTTGCCATCCCTGTCCCAAAATAGCCACCCGTTAGCACAACCAGGTCAGATGGTTTTGAAACATCCATGACAAACGGTGCTGGAGTGGAGGGGTCGAGGGGGGACCGAGTGCGTGACCACTTCTTGGAGAGCTCCGGAGAGGCGGTCATTGGTGGGCCTCAAGTGGAGGGTTCTTTCACACTTGGGTGACAATGAGTGCTGGGGAACAAAGGAGGGGTGTCCAAGGAAAAACTGGTGAAGTGTGCATGTGTTTGTATGCGTTTGCAAGCAACAGGTGGTGGACATTTGATTCATAACATTTTAACATATAGATACAGAATGCTGCGGTCATCCTGTCACGTCCAGGACAGCCCATACTACATTGAACATTTCTTTACTCTGTCTTTCAGAAGCAATGAAGCATTTTCCAAGTTTGCTGTCCATATAAAATAAAAAAAATCAGTATCTATTTCAGCACTTGCCTTTATATATTTTAAGATATTTTAACTTTCCTGATTTTAAAATGTTTTATCCATATACATAATATTCACAAATACCCTCTTTCAAAGTAATTTTTCAAATTTTTTAGCTGTAATCTCTGTCTGAAAATGTTTATAGGGTGTGCTCCTCTCTGTCCTGCTGTCATTACGGAACCTTGACTTGTTCCTGGACTTGCCATTTTCAAGCCGTGAATTGGATGATTTCGGTCTCAGGGGAAATGGTTTCTTAAAGGCTGTTTAAAAAAATGAATGTTTTCTTTCTTAAAGACAATCCTCATCTTAACATATAAAGCCACACGGCATACTGTTGAGAAAGGGTCTCTGGGATCATGTCAGTGGGACAAGTATGCTCAAGTGGCCGAGAGGCTGCAAGACTTTAGTTTTTTTTGATCAAGACTTTCTGGGGTAGAATGCGTTCGCAGTAATTGTAATATATGGATATTACAAACAAACAGTAAAGGATAACATTGCTTATCGTAACACTTACAAACAAACACAAGCAAAAAGTGGTTTCTAAGAAACATAACCAAAAAATAATTCTTGTTGAAATCATTTGTGTTTTCGGAGTAATCAGAACCATGACAAAAGGGATTATGAACGTCAACTCAATAAAATTTTGCTGACAAATTTATAGGCAGTAGTGAGCAATGACATGCACCATCTGGTTTGACTGATGTCGTATAGAAGGTACTTTTAGCCGTGCTAGCGCACACAATCTGTGGAGGAGTTGGCTGAAATTTAAAATGATCGTGAGCCAGGCGAACAAGAAGATAGATCTAATCTTACTTCTCTGAGTCTCTTTCACAGGCAGGCATTTGGCATATTGATTCATCAGAGAAGTAGGCCAAAGCTTGACATAGCAATCGAACATGCAGTCTTCCTAATGACTTAACCACATCAACTCTTTTTCTTCTGTGCTGTTCACCCTCCCTCCATCTCTCCCTTCAGGCACCAACCGTGGCTAGAACACGGTGAGTCACATTGGAACAAAAAGCCCCATTCAAAACACACGAATGCACACACAGACACACACACACACAAACTCCTGATCAACTCTAGCCAGCCTGCCTTTTAATAAAAACTCCTTCTCTTTTTCAGTAACCCCCAACCCAAGCCCTCTCAATCTCCAGCCAGAACAAGATCACCATGGCTGCGGTGAGACCAGATAAAGCCAATCCAGTTGCCGAGCATGGAACAAGTCACCATGCTGGTGCTGCTCCCAGAAACCACCAGGAGCCAAACCTCCCGAGGTCTTCCCACCACATCACACAGCCTGCTGCCTGCCTGTGTGTGTGTGTGTGTGTGTGTGTGAGAGAGAGAAAGAGAGAGAGGCAAAAAAAAACAAAGATGCCGGATTAAGAGATAAAAACCATACGAGCAAACCAAATCTATTTTGAAGTACTATGACTTCCTTCCTCAAACAAGGCCTCAGTTGCCTTTTTTTGTTCCACATGACGCACCATCACGGCCATCGCTGGCCTTTTCACAGACCGATGCTCTGGTCATGGGTGACTTATTCATTTTATTGGCTTATTTTCACAATGTTGAGTTAACCAAAAAAATAAAGAGAGCTGGCCAGCTAAACTTTTTTACACTTTAGTTGTATTTCTTTCCTTTCCCTGGCAATATTCTAGCACTCCCAAAATGAATGTGTGGTGTCAGGTTTTGTTTCTTCTCTTGTTCCTAAACTGACCTCTTTGCGAAACCAAGTGAAAATTATGAACTCAATATAAAAAACAATACAACACATATGTACATTAATGTCAGTCACGGAAGAAGTAATCAGAACCTTTACTTGAGTAGCAATACAGTCATGAAAATTTTAAAGAAAATTAAAAGTAAAAGTCATGCATTCAAAATATTACTTAAGATATAATAAATACATCAGCAAAAATATGTTAAATGGCCCATTTCATAGTGTTATATGATTGTTATAGAAACCTTTTAAAGCTGTAGCTGTACTTGAGTGAATGTGCTTAGTTACTTTCTGCCACTGCTTAATGTACATGCAGATGCAGTTTATTTGTGCAGTCCTCTTAACTAAACATGTAACTAAACATCTAGTTTAAGTTTAACGGACAGAATACCATGATAATGCTAGAAAGGTTTTGCCAGTTACTTCTGGTTGACAACTAAAACACGCCAAATATTAAAAAAGAGGAAATGTTTCACAAATTCTTGTGAAGGCCTGCGTTGTTAAAAGGGATTTTCAGGATATCCGCTACATAACCTTAACATCTATCATGACAACAGTATAAAAACATGTTTCTTCTAGGCACTGTGCCAGTTTTCACACCAGCAGTCTACATGGGAGGAATCTCTATGTGGGTCATAGAGTTTGAGTCACACTCTAGTGTGTATGCCATGTACAGACTGATACAGAGTGATAATATGTTTCTAAGGAGACAGTTCACTGTCAGCTTTATGGCCTTTTGATTTCATGATTGCCTGTATTTTGACCTTTATGGTTCAACAATTTCTGACCAAACTTTCACAATCTGCCTTCGTTTTCAAGCAGGAATCCTGGCAGATACATTTTTCTTTTAAATTACCGTTGAATGTAAAGGTAACTTTATCTTTTGCTGCTCAGTTTTAAACTAAAAGTTCATTCCCATGAGTGACACCCCTGAACAAAATGAAATGAGGCATGGAGTCAAGGTGAGAAGCCTCTTGAAGAAATACCTTCTGTTTGAGTCCAATTGAGCTAATTTTCCTTGAAAAAGCTTCCTTCTGTGCATGATTGTTCTCTCTGGGCATGGGGGTCACGTTCCCAGTCGAAAAGCAAGCAGATTATTCAGCACATTTGCTTTGATATTGTGAGGATGAGGGCTCGAGGGTAGGAATGATCCCTGAGGGAGGCTAACTACCTGTGAGATATTAAACAATTATTCAAACACAAAAAGCTTCCAACGCCAACATCCATTTCAGCAGGATAACCATCTCTGCATGTTCTCTTGCTACTAGCTGTCCAGAAAGCATACATACTGAAAATATAACTGGCATATTATATATACATACATATACACTCTTATACAGGCCAAGTGCTACACATAATCACAACCGCATTTCAATAAAGTCAAGTATCTGCATGTTTCAAACTTCCCCTAAAGCAGATTTGCAAATTCTAATCAAAACAGTAAAAAAAAAAATGCTGCAGATGAAATTCTCATCATATGCATTAGTGATATTGTTGTGACTCAGAGTTATTTCACATATTCTACTCAGCTCAATGAACTGTGGCGGCACAGCCAAACATTTATTTACATTGGCTTAGCCCCAGTGTGGCCTTACAGTCATGATCTAGGTTATAAAGTTATTGACATGAATAACATGCCAGTACATTTTACCTCATGATGTTTCTTGCCTGGAGTGACATCTTCTTCTGTTTGCAGGTCTTTCTTAGAAATAAAATACTCAATCCAGGAGATCTTGCTCAGGAAAATGTTGGCTTAATGCCGTTGTTAGAATTGAAATGTACGTGCCAGGAGTGTGTATTATGTAATACAGTCCAGATGTTGCTACAAGTTTTTGTGTCAAATAAGCTTAAGAGTCTACAGCCAGACTAAGGGCTCTGTGAGGCTGTTCTTAGACACAGTGGTGCTTTGAGATGAATGCTACCTTTAGCATGCTTACATGCTGATGTTTAGCAGGTATATGGTTTACCATGTTCACCATCTTAGTTTAGTTATCTAGTTGGGGCTAAACACAAAGTACAGCTGAGGCTGTTTAGAAGGCGTTTGGTCAAAAACCAAAGTATTATAACCAAATTTATTATACGTTATTATGATTCATCCTCTGGGAACCGTGAATCTGTGTAACAATCCATCCAATGGTTGTTGAGACATTTCACTCAAAACCACAAATGTGAACCTCATGGTGGCACTAGAAGAAAAGTTAGGTAATCACCAAGTCATTATAATATCATCAACTGAGAACCATGTTTGTATAAAATTTCTTCGCAATCCATGTTATAATTGCAGATATATGGACCGACAGACAGACTGACATACCAACCCTGCCATCCGTAAAGCCATGCTGCTAGCACTGATGAAAAGACAACACAATTCCTATGTTTCTGGGAACCGAATGAAAAAACAGCATGTTGTAGAAGATCTATACACAGTATAATGGCAGCACAGCAGTCTGAGTAAAGCCAGCTACAGTTATGGAGACTGTGTGGTTGACTGCACATATTTTCAACATGTTTTCCTCGTGGACCCAGACAGATTTTTCAGACTACTGTTTTTGCTTATCTGCAGCACGAGTTGCATCATTTGCAGTACTGTAGTGTACAAGTGATGCAACTCTCTTCCTTGGCATGAAAAATTACATATCTACAGCCTACAGGGCATTTCATCCTTAAATAGCAGGGATACAAGTCTCTGTTAAAAAGCAAAGGCAATAGCTTTACATGCCACGTTTCTCAGAATATTTGAGGCACATTTCAATCTTCGCTTAACTCTCAATTGGGTCCTGACCCAGATTTAGAAAAAAAAAAAACCCTGTAAGGGACTGTGTAGGCCTGCAGCACATGCTGCACGGTGTGTGTAACACTGGCAGGATAGGGTGTGGTGAGAACAGGAGTCAAGATGGAGAATACTAATAAGTAAGGAGGAAAGCCTTAAAAGTAAGGATGAGTAAGTGTCATCACCCAGACCGTATATCACTATGAAAGGGCAGGGCTGAAAACCTGTCTGCCGTCGCCTACACTCAGACAGGGTGAGGAAGACGGTGATGGACTTTACCAAACCCTATACCAACCCAGATTCTGAACAAGCCGGCAAGAACTTAGTGTGAGTCACACAGGAAATTCCCTGACACATTTTTAACCAAAGACAGTCTTTCATTCTTTCAACATCCTATTGGAGATGTGCGGCACCAAGTAATCTAGGTCATGTGCACCAGGGCCTACAAGTTTCAGCTTCACTAAAGACACACCATAACCAACATTAGCAATCATCCAAATATGTGTTTTAGTCAAGCAATTACTCAAATTAGAAAATGCCTTCGTCTAAAATAATTACATAGTGGTAGTTTTTTGATCTTATTCCACTGAATATTTTCCCTCCACTTACATCTTTTCCCAGACCTGAAATACAGTAACCTCAGAGGAGTCCAGATGGATCCAACATGTGAGTCTTAACAATGCAATGTAGTGTAGTCTGATTGACAAGACAATCTGATTTTGTGTGCATATGTGTTCTTGTTTGTCTGACAGATGGACAAGACAGATAAACTGCCTGGACTGAAAGAATAGGAGATAATAAAATACCTGCAGCTGGAGGGTTTGATATTGTTTTCTCTTTGTCTCAGATTTTTTAAAAACTAATATGAGAAGGAGATCAGAATAGAAGTGTGTGTTGTTGAGTGCATCAGAGGGGAAGAGAGAGCCTGAGATGCACAGGGGATGTGTCGCTGTGTGTGTGTGTGTGTGATTACAGGCTGAAAGGCAAAGAGTTGAGGTGATGTTTGATGCTAGTCTCAGTGGCAGGCTTCAAACAAACGTCGTTCTGCTTCTGTCTAAGGCATGCATACACAAACACATTCACACACACAAGTGCGCGCGCACACACACACACACACACACATTGCTCTTGTCCTTTACAGTGGATCATTTCCTTAAACAGATTTATCGCCAGAGTTGCACAAGCCATTCGATTAGCTCTGTGCATGACTCTCTCTCTCTCTGTGTGTGTGCCCTTTGTAAGAGCAACTGAGCTTCTGTGATAGTGTCTCTGTGGGTGTTT
>JAVQJD010031733.1:0-14027 GCA_036023655.1 Nannoperca australis | reverse complement strand
TTAAGGGACTTATTGGTGCAGCCCGATAATATGGAGTTGCAATAATCCAGCCTAGACGTAACAAATGCATGGACTAGTTTTTCTGCATCTGCTTGAGACAGGATGTGCCTGATTTTTGTCACGTAGGTCAGGAATCAACTGTCAAGCTTGACACTTTTCATTTAACCATAATGACCTCCACCATTCTTAACCAAAGTAGATAGCAGTGTGTACAATGAACCAAACATAACTATACATGTGGATTTGTGTGGATATTGGAGTACAAAATGTTGGCATTTAAGCTCCAGTGAAAACATTCTTTAAATATACTAAATAAAAATGTAATCTGGGTATTTCCAACCAAATGTATTTTACTAAACGCAATAAAGCTGCCTATCACTCGTTAGGGGATAACGCTGGCATGTTAACTGTGAGATGGATTTGGGGAAACATCTACACATTGCAAATGATGTGAAATGAACCTGCATTGGTATGCCCCTTGGCCTTCAACTTAAATGACTTCTTAATCAGATCAATGTTCTCATATTCAGACGAACCTTTCCCTGGTTTCACTGTGTTTACTACAAATGTACTGCTCTCTGTTTCCACCTTCAACTTCCTGTGCTCACATCTGCTCAGCACGCTCTACATTCTCCCGGCCACGAGGTGTCCACGCGTCGCTTTCGGGCGTTGATTGGCTAGAGCTGACATAAACAAATGTTTTCCACCAATGGGAGCAGTGTGCACGCGCTGAGCCATGCTGTACATTGTGGCTCCTCATGCACCGCCGAGGCTCGTCACATAAAACCAGCAGCGCTCTCTTTGTTTACAGGAGTTTCTCTCATCTATCGAACAGCTACGAGGCTCAACACACCAAAGTTCTGTTTTATTTTTGTGTCGGATATCCTAAATAAGTAGTCATGGTGGCTATGACGAGAAGAGTGAAAACCTTCCAAATTATCTTTACGGATCCCAGCAAGACTTTTTACTGCGGCGGGGACAGGGTGTGTGGCCGGATAGAGGTGGAAGTGAACGAGCTGACGCGTGTGTCCGCACTGAAGGTTCTGGGTCTGGGCTGCGCCAAGGTGGAGTATGCCAAAGGCAAGCAGCGCTGTCGTCAGGAGGCCGAGTACCTCAGATATGAAGAGGTACTGCGGCTGGAAGACCAACCCACAGGTACGGACATTTACTTTGTCACGTTAACACCCCGTTGTAGTCAGACAGAAACTTTGTTAACTTTTTGAAGACATGGCAGGGCTGTGGTACTCTTGTAACTTGAATGGATTGCTAGCCAGTCGTAACCCTTACTTTGGTGTTGTAATGAAAGTAGTTTTAGCCCGTTGCTCCTTGTTTCTTTAGTGTGAAATAGACCACTGGTGTTTACCATGTTAAATCAAACAGCTGTTGGTGTCATCCAGCCACACACAGAATCTAGTCTATGCAACTGTTGTTACTTAAGTTGGGAAAGTGAGCATGTCTGATCATAAGTAAATAATATAATAAATAATTATATAGAACTTTATCTTTCCAGACTCTGATGGATCGGTCGTTTTGAGGCCTGGCAACAAATATGAGTACGTCTTTGGATTTGAGCTCCCCCAGCAAGGGTAAGGCTCTTAACTCAACCACATGTACATGATTGGGTGGATGGCTCTTCCTTGAACTGTGGTTCCTTGAATACTTTTGGTTTTGATTTTCTTCTCACATAATCTCATAGGCAGCTGGTGTCATCATACAAGGGGAAGTTTGGCTATGTCCACTATTATGTGAAGGCCCTGATGGAGAGGCCACAGCAGCCCACCCTCGAGTGCAAGAAAGCGTTTGAGGTGGAGGAGCCTCTGGACGTCAACACCCCAGACCTGCTGGTGAGTTCACTGAAACTGAGGAACTAAAGGAATGTTTGTATGAGCATTTCTCAGCTCTTCAGCGTTGCATATTCTGACTCAGACATCCCAAACACATTGAGCTCTTTTGTGTCAGCTTGTTATATGGTGATGACATAGTGCTGCTTGAGCAAAAGGTGAAGGCAGATTGCCACCCTCTCAGAGCCTGGTCCTGGTCCTGCTCCAGGTTTCTACCTGTTAAAAGGGAGTTTTTCTTGACACTGTCTCCTGGTGCTGCTGATGGTGGGAATGTTGGGTCTTTGTAAATATAAGAGTTGGTCTCAACCTGCTCTATAGGAACATTGCCCTGAGATAATTTTGTTATGATATGGCGCTGTATAAATAAAACTGAGTTGAATTGAGTTTGACAAGGAGTCTCCAGATGAGTTGAGTCCCACCTTCCTGTGTCTCCCCAGTCTCCCACGGGTGGCATGAAGGAGAAGAAAGTCACCTGCATGTTCATCCCTGACGGCCAGGTGTCACTGAATGCAAAAATAGACCGCCGTGGTTTCTGTGAAGGCGAAGACATCTGCATCAATGCAAAGTTTGAGAATACCTGCTCCCGCATTGTGGTGCCTAAGGCCGCCATCATCGCCAAGCACACCTACCAGGCCAACGGCCGCACCAAGGTCTTCCGCCAGAAGCTGTCATCGGTTCGTGGAAACCACATCATCTCGGGCATGTGTGATGCCTGGCAGGGAAAGACCATCAGGGTACCAAAGATCAAGCCATCCATGCTGGGCTGCAACATCATCCGTGTGGAGTACGCTCTAATGGTAAGCCTTCAGCTGATGCATTTAACCGGAGACTTTTGGCTGTTATCGATTGGGAAGTGAAGATCAGTATTAATGTATGTGTTCATTATCTTTGCCAGATTTACGTCCACATCCCCGGTAGTGAGAAGCTGATCCTGGAGCTGCCTCTGGTCATTGGGACTGCTGGACTGGGAAGCCGCAGCAACAGTGTGAGCAGCCAGGAGGGTTCGGTCAGCAATGCCTCCCAGAGCTGGGTGTCCCTCCGGATGCCCTCTCAGCCTCCCAGCTACTGTGATGTCACCCGCGACTGCCGCCTGGACCAGCCCCTCACGCCGCTCCTGGACGACTTTGACGGTGACGACAGCCCCATCTTTATGAACGCCCCAGCCTTCCAGTTCCCGCCACCTCCTGCATACACTGAGGTAGGTGTCTCAAGACATTACATTGCAACACATTTATTTATCTCATGGAATTTGCTTCAAAGTTCTACATTTAGAAATAAGAAGAGATAGAGAGAGAGGCTGCCGTGGTGCAGGTGAACAGATGTGTAGAGTTTCTGCTGTCCTAATGTTGATGGGGAGCTCGTTCCACCATTGTGGAGCCAGGACAGCAAACACTCCGTCTCAACCAAGTTGTTCAAGACGTACCTTTGCTGAGTCAATCTAATAAAAGCATACTTTGTTTCCAGGCTGAGGAGGAGTACAATGGCAATGCCCGCATGCTGCCAGTCTGCTGAAATCCATCAGGAATTCTAGAACTGGTCTAGCTCTCAGCTCTTCTAAGGCACTTGAAAAGGAGCAGAAGGTCCAAACTCCAGTGGAGACGTGGGCTGGAGAAGTAAAGCCAAGGCCATGGAGATGGACAGAGGGACGTTTGCCTGTCAGGTTTCTTCAGCGCGCTTCATCACTTACTCTGCTCCTGAGTCTTCCGCCTGGTGCTCTTCAGGTTCTGGACCTGGAGGTCGAGCCACAGTCTGTGGTGCGCTACATTTCTGATTAAGCTGTCCCTTCCAGAGACTCACTGTCCATTCGCAGCCACTCTATGACTTTGGTGTTGGGGCCAAGCATAGTATAAGTCAGCCCCCAGCCTGCTGTGACACCTTTTGCTTTTTTTGGGTTTGTCTTTTCCTCATGATGCTTTGTCATTCCAGTCAAACCCTGTGTTTTGAAGGGATTTCACTAGAGGATCCATCCTTTTTGTTTAATCAGTTTGTGTTGCTGTAAAGAATTTGTCAGGAATATTGTTCGATTTGAGAATTTCAGCATGTAGAATCATCTTCCTTTACTGCTAATAGAACCTCATACATCCATATTTTCTTTTGTACCTGTGTTTATTCCTATATTTTATTGCACTTTTTGATTGATGCATTTTGCTCTACTACTGCCTAAAAGAGTTTCTTTGTTATATTTAGTTTGAACAATGTTTGTGATGTGGAGAGTGAATTTCCTATAGGTAAAACACTCACATTGGATTTTCATTGGCTTTCATTTGACACTGCAAGTGCCAAACGTGATCCATACAACATACAACATCCGATATCATGGAACGCACCTTATGTGAGGATAATCATTGTGTCTGAACTGCAGTTGTCCAACACAACATTTCACTGTGGTGGTTTTACAACTTCTGTTCTTTCAGGGCACAAAGAAAATCATTGATAAAGACTGATTTGTGAGAACGTATGTTTGCAATTCATTCTTGATACTTATAACAAGTATTTTGTTTTTGTATGAAACCCTATGGGTTGTTTTTTTTAATTAAAGAAATGTGAAATGTCCAGTGTGTCTGCCCTCTACTTTCAGATCTCTGCTATCAAGGTCTGGTTCAGCCTCCTTTACAGGATGTATGGAAGTCTTCAGCACTACTACGATATCAAAGAAGCACAGTCTCCTGTTATGGCTTGACATGTAACCGTTTTCTTGTTGTCTGTTTGGATTGTCATCCGAATTATGTTTTAGTGGCTAGAATACTGAAAAGGACAGGGCCGGAGATGTCCAACTGGGAGGAGATCCAGAACACACCAGAGGCAATACATATCCCACTTAGCCTGGGAACGTATTGGATTCTCGAGGAGGAGCTGAAGGAAGTGATTGGTGAGAAGGATACCAGGGCTATCTTCCCAGGTCTCCAGACCAGGCCCGCCATTAGGAAGTTATGGACAAGATTTACCAAATTGGGCCCCTCATCCACACCCACTCAAGCCAAACAATTTACTAATTACAAGCATTAATACCAGCAGGTTGCAGTATAATAGCAATATATAATTTTGAATTTTCCACTCACTCTTGATGTTTATCAACCTAGTTCAGCTTACAAATTGTAAAATCTTTTTAACAATTTGTTAAAAAAAACTAGTGTTTTTTTAAATCTAGTTAAGTCAAATTGTATTGTCAGTGATATAAGTCACATTTAACGGTCAACCATTTGCCCCCCTCAGGCCTTGGGCCAGGGTAATTTGTATTCTTTCCCCCCCAATGGCGGCCCTTCTCACCACTACCCCAGCCCAGATCAACATCAGAAAATAAAAAGATGGCTAGCAACTTATGCTTACAGTTTACAGAAATGTATGAATTCTCAATTCTAGTATTAAAAAGTGAAAGTTTGATTTATGATTGTTTAGTTTGTCCCATTACTTTTGGTCCCTTAAAAAGTGGGAGCCACATATAGAAACTGTTGTAATTCCTCCACCGTTCACCTGATTTGGATGTAAATACCCTCAAATTCAAGCTGAAAGTCTGCAGTTTAAGCACATCTTGTTCGTTTCATTTCAAATCCATTGTGGTGTTGTAAAGAGCCAAAAAGATGAGAACTGTGTCCATGTCCCAATATTTATGGACCTGACTTACTAATCCTTTTCTGTTTCTGCTTTCAAATGAATCAGCAGATATACCATGTCCTGAAGATACCTCAGTTGCCATTATGTGACCCTCCTTCAACAAGAATCGAGATGCTCGAGACTCCTGTTTCCAAGATCAAGAATGAGAGTGAAATTTCACATATTATTGTTTTAATGTCATAGGTTCTATACTGTCTAATCATATTTGGCTACAACCTACCACATCTCTAACAAGTATCATAAACAGCTTTGGCACTGATTCCTTCATTATACTCAGCACTGATCCTCGCTGCAACACCACCTATTTATACTCCCTCCACCTCCTCGGCCTCCTCCTGCATTAGCATTTAGATTCATGTGATTTCTGGGTGTTTCTCTCTGTGTTCCTGTTCCTTCAAATGTGTACTATCTAAGGCTGTGCTCAGAGACGGTCTGTATCAAACCTTCTGAAATTTGTGTCTGGAGCATTTCAGGGTCAGAGCCACACCACCAAACTTAAAAAGATTTTTGCTATAAATGGTTTAAACCTTGATGTGAGTGTCTTGACTGAAAAATGTCCAAGTGAAGGTCTCATTCCTCCCTCCCTGTTCTTGCATGATGTCAATCCTGCCTGTTACGAGGCATCTAAGACCTCAAAGATGTCTGGAAAAGGACAGTGAAGCCCTTTAGGCATCATGTCCAATCAATACTCTTTTCAGCTTTTTGGTGTGTGACATTAACAGATCAGTGGAGCCATGAAATAGAAAGCCAGAGTGTCCAGCTCATGCTGTTATCCACTCTCCGGTCTCATAAGTGATCTTCTGTGTTACTTCCAATCACTCACTGAATCACTATCTATGTTTTTTTTTTTTTCTTTCTTGAGGCGCCAATGCAGTGAAGAGAGGAATCAGACAAAATAAAGCCTTGTAACAGCAGGAACCCTGACAAAGCCGTGTGTGTAGCCTCTGGTGGAGTGCAGCACATGCAGGCAGCCAAGCTGTCTCCATGTAGCCAGCTGTTTCACACTCCCTTTTAATCTGTATGCAGGCTCATTTAGCAACTGGCTGCTGTAGATTGTGTTTTCTCTAGCAGAGGCATTGCTGTGAAGGTCAACTTAAAATGTATGCTCCTGGGAAGCCCCAAAAATAGATGGGAGTCAAACCCTAGAGTTTTGTGACAGTGCTAGTGTGATAGTAGTGGTTGAAAGGAACAAAGTACATTTATTCATATCACATATATTAAGTACTGTACATTAGCACAATTTGACAAGTCAATAAGTTTAATAGGCTCAACACACAGTGACTTATATGACCAAACTATATTTCAGTTCATTGCCTTAGGCATGTCTTAGGACTTTTTTCATCCAGAATATATGTTTGTACATAAATAAAGGCCACTTTTTAAAATGTATTTATTCACATGGAACAGTGCACATTAATCAACATTGATGTGAACAACATCAATGTAAATGTGCCGGGGTTAGCTCGACAGCTGTGCACCCATTGTCCCGACACGGCTAAAAATTACAAATAATGAAAAGCTGTTTTTTTGTAACTCATAATTAAGTTACAATGAAGAAAAAGAGAGATAAGATACAGAACACGTTGTCCTAGCAACCATAAAATAACAAAACAATTTCATGAGTACAAAAGGCTACAAACAAGTTAATCTATAAAAACATAGTGTACATATCTGAGTAGATTTTAAAAATGCTGTATGCTGTGCAGTTCCTTATTTCCATAGGTGAAGTATTCCAGAGGGTTGCTACTCTCACAGATGATAATAATTTATGATTATTGGACAGGTCCCCAGTTTACGAATGACTAGACCAGTGGTTTTCAAAGTCTGAAACTTTGGCCTCCCCTATGCCCATGGGTTCATAATTATGTTATTTGATCCCATAGACAGACAATTCATCCAAACTACTGTAACTCTGAACTATTTCTTTAACCAAATCACATATATTTAGGCTATTCTATTCTATGTGGTCTCCCCTTGATAAATAATATAATGTGTAACATTTTTTTCACTTAAGTAAAATTTTGATTGCAGGAGTTAATTTTTTAATAGAGTATTTTTACTTTGTTGTATGTGGTGGTTTTGACTTAAATAAAGGATCTGAGTACTGCTTCTACCACTGTGATGTGATGGTAATCTATGTAAGAGTTAAACAGTAACAGAGTCACTGCCATCCGGACTGACCATGTTGCAGTTCAGAATATGTCAATATAGAACAACAGTCTTTTGCTCATATGAAATATGCACAACTGTCCATAGGTGGGATAGATGTTTCCTGTTTTCAACCAGATGAGGGCAGTGTATTACAGCTCTGCTGCACAGCCTGAAAGCTGTGTTTTACTCGAGCATGTTCAACACACTGAGGAGCTTGTGGTGAATATTGAAAATGGATCGAAAGCCTGCTTTGAAGCATCATCTTGAGTTATTTCTGACATCAGGGAAAACAGTGAGATGGCGGGTGCTAACACTTTTATATCTGCCGGCTGTTATAGAGTTGATGTGGTTGCCAGTGTATTACACAACGTTAGCCCCCATCTTCTCTCTCTCTCTCTCCCACACTGCCTCTAAGTGTTTCTGTGATATGTGGATCATCTCACTTCTTCTATGCACAGATGTTGTGTTGTCTCATGCAGTTATTGCCTGCCAAATGGCCACTAAATGTCTGCACAGTAGTAGGAGCACAAGCAGATTTTCAACAAATGTTTTCTTTTTTCGAATGCGAGCTTTGTCTGCTTTAAACACATTGCTGCCTGTAAAAACCTGTTATTCCAGCACTGTTTTATGTGAGCAGATCCATACACATACACTTCCGATAGACAGACAAGTAAATGAGGGCATATTGAGCATCTCGACTCTCTTGTCTATGAGATGCTGCATTGATGAATAAATAATGGAACGTCCTTTCAAGTGCATCTTTGAACAGTGCCGAAGTTTTTAACCCGATGAAACCTGGAGACAGCTCCAGTGCCTCAGACTATAAACCCTCTTATTCTAGCTAACCCCCCCTCGCCTATCTCCTTCAACGCCCCCCCCTCTGGCATAATGCCCCCCACTGGGTCTTCTTTCATCAGAGTGAAGTATAAGACGCAGACACAAAGGTCTCTTGCACACATGCGCAAACATACACAGAAGCATGCATGGACATAATGTAGCAGACACTGCACTTTTGTATGGCTCTGAGGGCCAATTTTGGAAACACCAGAGACAGCTGCACCCTCCACAACCCATTCATTTTTGTCTTCATTAGCACATTTGTCATATTAGGATGTGATGTATGGGACTAAAAGGGTTAAAATTCCTAGTCTAATTTTGGCTGCATCTATGAAAAACAGCTGAACTGTGTTGCATAAGCGATGACATTGACAAGTAGCAGCCATTCAGATGAGTGGGTGAATAATATATCATTGTTACTTACAGCTTGAGCTTCAACCTGGCCTCCCAAATCTCCATCCCAAATCCTATCACAGCCATGAGTGGTGATCTTGCAACTCCGAGGAGAAAGCCACTGAATGAAACTGTTTGATATATGGCTCTATTCCCTCCATGTCCTCACATCATTACAGAGATATTGCCTTGAAAACACATTTATCAAAAATGTCAAATCACCTTTCTGCTCTGACATAATAAAAGCATTACTTTTTTGTGAAGAGCTCCCTTTTAAACATCCTTCATATTGATAATTACTTGTTTTCTGTCAAACAAAGGCAGACATAGGGGGATACAAGGATCCATGTGAATGGTTTGACCCATAAAAGCCTTTCTCATGATCTAATTCTGGATATTTTTGATAATGTTGAAGATTAAATCTTTTGATTTTCCTCATTCAGACAATTACGTGCTTACTGTCTCTTCCTCTGACAGAAAGAGAAAAAAAGGTAAAAGAGCTTTATGTATGCTGCTCCCTCTGCCTGGAACCTTGTGCAATTGGATCTCAAATTGCAAAATGTCGCCTTTATCAGAAATTCTGCTCTTCTATGCTGATGTTCTGGGGTATTATAGAACATTGCTGTGTGAACCTGATTGCTTTTAGGATGAAAATCTTTTGAATGATTAAATTGGAAATTGTAATCATTATTTTTGTCATTGCATTTATGTTCATTTCTGATTTTGTTTCATATTTTATGTTATATGTCTTTCGCTTTTTTGTCTGAACCTTGTTGTTAAGTCTGCCTTTTTTTGGCAAGAGGCTCTTGAAAAAGCGCCTTTTATGTCAATTAGGACTTTCAGGTTAAATAAAAGTTAAACACAATAAAAATAAATTGTGTTTAGTATTACCTAAATAAGTAAAACATAAAAAAATAAGTAATTAAGGATATATAAAGTAAAATTCAGAATGAACTTTTATTTCAAAATGCTCTTATTCAAAGGTCTGTTTTTATTTCATAATGTCACTTTTCACGACAGTGGATTTGTAATCAGAGACCGCCCCCCTCGCCTTTTAGCCAATCACATCTGCTCTCAGACTCCCGGCGGGCTAACCCTTTGCTAACCTGCTGCTCGTGAACTATATCGGGTTATTTGGCTACAACAACCAAAGAGACGGACTGACTGTGTCCGAAGTCATTGTCAGGGAGTAGTAAATGAATGAACAAGGAAGTGATTTGTGTCTTTCTCGTAGAACGTGTTTAAAGTACAACGCTGCAGATGTATGCATTTACCAGCTAGCTGTTGCTGCTAGCATTGGCTTTTCACTTTAATGCTGAGTAATAAATCCACGCTCACGAGCCAACCCAGCAAGTTAGCTGGCTAGTTATTTAGCATGTAGCCTTATTAAGCTAGCTAAATGGAGGGGGTAGTTATTGTGATGTATCTGTGCAATGTGTTTAATTACAGCAACTGTTCCCAATTCAGAATGACTTCAGCATTGCTGTTGTTCCAGCAAGAGCTAGCTAGCGGGCTACATTTTGCTAACGGTTAGTGAGCCTGCTAAGAGATTGGATGAAAAGTGAGGGGGACGAGCACAGGTGACAACTCCAGTCAGAAAAAGTGGCATTGGGAAAAATTGTATTATGAAATATATTTTAAAAAACTTTTTGAAAAATGCACCTTGAAATAAAATAAAACATTTAAGTTTCACAATGCATGCTTAATTGAGTTTTAGTAATTTCATTCAATTATTTCATGACTAATTGGTTTATATATTTTACTGTATCTTAAATATATATAATATATTGAATTGTGTTATTTATTTAATAAACATTTGGGGGGTTCATAAAAAAAAGCAATTACAGCCTAACGTGTGGATAGATTTACTCACCACTTAGTGTTGTCAGTGATAGACTTGGGTCTTGTAAATCATGGATTACATGACATCTTCTATTCAGGGGTAATAGTCCTTGCAGCTAACCCCCTCTTCTGTCTGAATGCTTTTATTATTGATTCATTGTAGTAATTCTGAGACTGTGGTGTTCTATGGATTTACTAACTGGATTGCTGTGCGCCTCGTGCTGCCAGTGGTAAACAGTGTAGCCTACGTGTTTATCGTTTATCAATCTCAGATCCACTTTAGCTGCTGCTAGCCAGTGAACCCCGGGTCCTCAACAACTAATTCAAACAGACCAGTATCACTGAAACAGTCTCTGCCCGGTGTAACCACATATTCTGCTGGTATCCATTCTGAGCCAAGTAAATCTGGACCCCTCATTCCTTGGCATTCCATTCAGTAGACCCCTCTCTGGGGTCCCCTCAGTGGAATTCCCTGCCAAGTACATGTGGTAGATTTAACAATAATCTATTGAATTATAAACAAAATGATGAAAACACAAAGTCAGAGTCTCTAACCCCTCCTCCACCCCCACCCCCCCTCCTCTCTCTCTCTCTATCTCTCTCTCTCGTGCCTGGGTGCTGAAGTCGGAGGCGCTCCTCGGGTTTCCGCCAGTGCGCGCCACTGCATCGCTTCACGCATCACACTGTGCGGACTGTTGCTGCGCCCGGAGCACCTGCAGGCGCGGAGGGAGGAGAAGGAGAGGGGAAAAAGGGCCAAGAAGAAGTGCGCTGAGGGGACGTTAGAGAGCGGAGGAAGGAGAAGGGGCCGGGAGGAGCGCACCATGGCCTCGAAGGAGACCACAGCGGCAGGTTTCATCAACGTCAGCAGAGAAATCACAGGTGAGCTCGAACTGGAGTTTTTCGGGGAAGCGTGTTTGAACCTCTCGTTGGGGGAGAAGGAGGGCCCGTTTTGGGGAGTTTGTTTTTACTCCGCTGCTCTTTAAATCTCCGCTTTCCAGTGCGTTTGATTTGAAAAGAGTTTTATCACCTGCATTCGAGCACAGGAAACGTCTCCCAAGGCAAACCCCCCGAGTTAATGGCTGTTGAAGCTTGTGAAGATCGTAATCCCATCGATCTCGGAGCGGCAGCGTCCACTTTCCGATTGATTTGGCATTATCTGCTGGGAAATTTAACGCGCGCAGGGGTCCCGTAGTGCTGTCAGAGTTATATTCAAGTGCTACCGTGCGTGCGTGCGCGCGTCGTGGCTTTCATTAGGAGTCTTCATCTCTTTCTTTTCTCCCTGCGTGTGTGTGCGTGGGAGTTTATTGTGAGACCGGGAGCGCTTTGCGTGCAGCGGGCGGCATGGGTTCAGCTGCACACATGCTGCTGAGCCTCTCTGCTGGGAGGTTGGACGACACACACACACACACACACACAGCAACATGTTTGGTTGAGAAGGTGTTAAAGAAGGTGTGTGTGTGTCTCACTGCTAATTATCCTGACACAGCGAGTTAAATTCTGCTGTTTACCAGCTCAACCTGGCCAAGCCCCGTCTGTCTGGCCTGGTGATAAGAGTCAAGTGGCATTAGGTCATTAACACACCTGCCAGAGGACAAGATGGGAGATGAGGGGGAAGCGAGTGAGGAGATCCATCAAAGTGTGAAAAAGGCACTGGGGATATGAGAGGGAGTTGAAGGGGGGGTTGACCCCTCCTGCCGCTCTTGCCCCTCTTAACCCATTTGGGAGCAGATGCCAAGGTCACACCAGCAGACCTCGGGGGCCACAGACTGTGTTAAAAGGTTTAAGCGATTGAGTCTTACCCAGCTTAATGTCAATATCCCTGATCCTTCCTTCGATCTGCCGGTTTGATTCCCCCTCCCATTCAGCCCCCTGCCCACGTCTGCTGCTCACTCAAGTGTGAGCCAACTTCTTGGTTGGTGCTGAATATGGAAAGTGAGAATATTGAGTGTGCAGTGGCGAGAGAGTCTGGAGATTGTGACACAATGGAGCATCGTGACAGCATGATGCGCGGTGTATCTCCATCTGGTGAGCTCATATTTAGCACGGGTGGCCCCTGCTTGAAATATGAATAGCGCACACAGCTTGCAGGCATATGTGCATGTTTGCAGTCTGAGGATATAGGTGGACATTGTGTTTGGGAATAGCAGGTTGTGTTGGTTGTTGTTGTGGAGGAGATGCAAATGGGAGAGGCCTTTGGTGCGGTTCAGTGAGCTCCAGCAGGGTCATGTGGTGTGGTGGAGTAGAGACCCCTGCAGACTGCGGCTCTGGATCTTGTGGCCAGTTCCATTGAGATGTGCTGCGCTGCTTCTTTCTTTCTCTGAGGCTATAAATAGCCCAGTTATGAATCCTCTTCAGCTACTGTGTGTGTGTGTGTGTGTACACACACACACGTGCGTGTCCTGTTTGTGTCTTTTTAGAGGTCTACTTGACTCTGTGACTGTGCAGCTGTCTTTTATAGGAATAATCCACTAGTCTGTCCCCAAGCTGAAAATGAAAGACAAGACATGACAGCATCAGCATCAGCGTGGTGGGATATTGGTTAACCTTCTGATACACAGCTGTGTTAAAATACTGTAACTAATCTGGCTGGAGGATTTCTAACAGAAGCACATAACTGTCACTGATTCATTACCATATGACCAAAAAGTGACCGGCTGGTGTCTCACATCCAAGTCTTTATACTCTGATGTCAAGCTTAATTGACAAATGAAAGTCACTGTGTACAGGTGGGTGACAAAAAAGAAAAAGAAAACACAATATAAAGTGTTGTATATTCCTTTTCCACCAACAAAGTTCGATGGCAGACCTGTGCCTGATCTCGAACCAGCTCTTCGCACTTTGACAGCCAAGAAAACTGGGTGCATAGCAGCACAAAACCAAGAACCACGTCAGTAACTGGCTAGGGGCGGGATTATCATGACCAACAAGACCAACTGACCAACTAAAAGTTAGGTTCAGTGTTAGTAAGAATCAGAACGTGTTAGGTAATTAACTTTCTTCTTGGACATAATGGCAGTCCTTTGCGTTCACAACGAGCAACAGTCCTAAAGAGACAATGTAGTCCACCATTGTTGTCATAGCTGCGCTTGAAGTTGGCCCTAGCGTTGCTGGGAAAGTGGAGACTTGTACAGTGACGTAATGATGTGGCTCTTTAGCCTGTGGAAAAGCCAACCATTTCTTAGAAGGTTCACAAGTTGAACCAACTGTGAACCGGCACTAGCAGCGGCCCGGATCTGTGTGAACAAACAACGGCAGAGAGAAGCAGACTTGCTGTTCAAGAGTTCCCGGTGAACTCGTGGAGGACGTCGCTGTAGGTTTGCGGTGATGCCAGAGACTTCTGAGAGGACAAGG
>JAVQJD010031719.1:0-18261 GCA_036023655.1 Nannoperca australis | reverse complement strand
GTGTGTGTGTGTGTGTGTGTGTGTGTGTGTGTGTGTGTGTGTGTGTGTGTGTGTGTGTGTGTGTGTGTGTGTGTGTGTGTGTGTGTGTGTGTGTGTGTGTGTGTGTGTGTGGCCAGTGTTTACCTGTACTGCATCTCTGTCAGCAGGCTCGAGTGTGTTATCCAGAGTGTTCCTTCTCCCTCTCTGGTCCAGTGTGGAGTACGCATCTGAAGAGAAACTGGCTATTACTACGCTTACTATGACCAGAAACACCGGCTAGCTTTTTGTGTGTGTGTGTGTGTATGTGTGTGTGTGTGTGTGTGTGTGTGTGTGTGTGTGTGTGTGTGTTTTCTGTTGTCACACTTGCCTGGTCCCATGTCATGCATTGGAATCATTCCCCCGTCCCCTTTGACTCCTGCGTATTAACGACACAACAACAATGAGCATCAATATGTCATGTTAAATGTTTTTATGAGGCGCCTGTGTCAACAGCCAGAGCATTTCCTGCCACGATAGAATCGTGTAGGTGTGCGAGTGTATTTCAAGTGTTTCAAGAGTCAGACATGAGCCAGCTAGTATTTGCAAACACAAAGTCTACGTTACTTTGGTGCGCGATGGGTGGAGGCTTGGAAACTTTCAAATCAGTGCCAAGGAGCTTATAAAGATCTTCTTAACATATTAAAAAGACATTGGGATTATGCAAAAGGTCCCACTGTGGTAAACCCTTAAACGTCTTGCATGCCAAGCAGGTTGAGACAAACGTGAGAATTAATTGCAACTCCTATTTAATTCTCCGAAGTCTGCAAACGGTTTATTGGCAGATTATACCAACAACATATCCATTGCAGCACAATCTTTGAAACACTGCCACGGGTTAAGCCTGCAGAATTTGAAGTTGAGCTCTGTGGAGCTTAAGTGGAATACAAGACTTTGTTGCTCCAAAACTCTGGATTTAGAGCTTTTCAATACTAAAAAGCTGTTCTAAGTGCACACTCCATATTTTAAATCAGTCTTTTTATAGCAGTCACAATAGGACCCGTGTGCAAAGTGTAATGTATACATCTGACCCCTGACAGTTGAACTTTTAGCAGTAGTTCGTATGCTGCATCACACGCACAAAAGCCATAATGTTTTGCAGTTAAAGGTAATGAAAACATTTTGGTTTACACGATCAAAATAATAAGCTAAAATGCTAATAATGCATCTGTCCACACAGTACTTTAACTGGAGAGGAGATTTACAGACAGGAGACACTGAAGACTTGCGTGGCCCTGCAGCAGTACAGTTTACATGCACTCGTTTGCCTTTTTGCTTCCTGACCTCTGTCTATGAGCGGCAGGGTGCTGTCCTCGTATCCTCCGTTGGCCCTGGTGTTGTTGCTGGGGGGGTTTAGGTTGACCATGAAGTCCGTCTTCTTCCAGCCATCCTTCTCCAAAGTGCGCCGCAGCTCCTTGTAGCCCCACACTGTCTGCAGCACCAAGCCGGCACCACGCACCTCCCGATCAGAACGATTACTGGTGATCCCGGTGGACAGGAGAGGCAGAGAAGATCTTATTAAGGATGCATAATGAAGACAAGGCTACAAAACATGTAGACATGGACAGAAATCAACCCCTACCCGTCCTTGTTGATGAGCACCAGTCTCTCGATGCCCTGCGAGGCCCTGAGGGTCTTGGCTGCGTCCATGCTGGAGCCCAGCACCTCGTGGAGCGTGCTCAACACCGACACCACCGTCTCTTCCGACAGCGCTCGCACTGGCTGACTCTGACCACCGCCGGGAAGGTTGACCACCAGGTGAGGCACAGCGTGTTTACCTGACAAACGCACGAGGACAAGAAAAACGCTCTTAAATACTGACGCCACCCTCTCGATACAAGAAATCCTCCTGGTGCGACGTGGTTAAAACACCGTTGGAGACAGCGTGCCTAGCTCGGTCACGCAGAGTGCTTCAGGTCTCACCTAGTAGGTCTCTGTTGCGTGCGTCGATGGCCAGGTTGCGGAGGGCTCCGGACATGGCGCGGACCACGCGGTCATTGCCGTGGGCCAGCAGCTCAGTAATCATGGGTAGACCCTTCTCCTGGCGCAGCAAGGCACGGATGTATCGCCCGTACTAAACACACATACATTCTTTTTTCATTAAATAAGGGTCGCCGGTTTGTGAGACACAACCCAAACATATCCACACAAACGTGCACAAATTAAATTTGCATGAAGACAGGCATACAGTCAGATAACCATGTGCTGAGAGACCTAAATTATTACACTATTTATATTGGAGGTAGGCAAGTATGGAATTAGTCATCTTAGGGGCACACCTACTAGTATCACAACTCCCACTTTCCCAGCCACAGTATTTAAAACGTGTCATTTAAGACTGGACCTCCCTCTTTAACAATAACCCAAGAAAAGGCTAAATCTGGAAAGTTATGAACTTTAGAAAGGAGTGTTTACAGATGCCTTAGTGCATTCCCCCAAACTACCAATATCATACAAACTCTGTGTGGTGCTGTAGCCTGCTGTAAATAGGTCTACGTTTGTTCAGAGACAATATCCCTCCCCAACTAGTGTGTTTCCTCAGCACAGTAAAGAGTGCTGGGGCTGTGAAAAGCAGTGGAAGAGGATCATAATGGATAGCGGTTCTTACACTCCAGCGTCCCGCACACAGGTTCTGAATGGCTCCAGCCGAGGCCTCCAGCACAGTGGGGTTCTGGGACTCCTTTAGCAGAGAGGTGTAGATGCGCACCACCTCCGGCTGGTACAACATCTCGTAGCCTACAGGAAAGGGGCAGGAGGAGGAGGGGAAGTGTGGGGA
The DNA here is from genome assembly GCA_036023655.1 of Nannoperca australis. Classification (NCBI taxonomy): domain Eukaryota; kingdom Metazoa; phylum Chordata; class Actinopteri; order Centrarchiformes; family Percichthyidae; genus Nannoperca; species Nannoperca australis. Next base: position 15,470 of record JAVQJD010031719.1, on the reverse strand, counting down.
AGCAAGTAAGGAAAGGAGGTAGACACAAAGATAATGAACAAATTCAGATTTTTACTCAGGTTTTCTTTACTGTGTGATAAATAGAGTAAACGCGTCAGCTGAGCCTACAGTTACCTTTAGCAGGTGTGGTCCTCTTTGGAATATCTATTGTGTCTGCAGCTGCATCCTCGTCTTTCCTACCTGGAATCAAACAACACCGCAGCTTTAGAAACACACACAATCGATTTCGGATACATTTATTTGGGGGGGGGATTAGTTTAATTTTTAGCAAGGTCGTTCTAGTTTAGTTAGATACGTGCTAAGACCAAAAACTGAGATGCATGTTGGGTACTTCACTACTCTTTCACAGTGAGGAGGCGGCGTGCATGTTAGTACTAAGACAGTTATACTGACCTGTTAGCTCAGCTACTGTTTTACTGATACAACAACAACAACAAGCAGCCAAAGCAAAGTGCCGTCATACAGAGGCAAAGAGCTTACCTTTGGAAAACCACTCATCTGTAACCCAGGTCCAAGAGAGGGGAGAGGAGAACAGAGGAGGGAGGAGAGAGTGACAGAACAGGAGGAAGAGAGAGCATGTACAGTAAGTAAGAGAAAAGCAGCCACAACCGAGCCACCCAGTTAACACCTGCTCGCATCGAAACAGCACTGCTGCCACCGCACAGACATCAGCAATGTGACATGCGAAGGTGTGAAGGTCAAGTAAAGCACCTCATGGGACATTTTGTGTATATACACACACACACACACACACACACAGTAGAATATCAACTTCTGTTAAAAAGTAATAATTCCCTTTTATTGCAACACTCTAGAGGTGATATGATCAGTCGATAGTCAGAAACATATGCAGCCATTTTGATAATTCATCGTTTTGGTCTGTTGGTCAGATAAAACAAGACATTACATCATTTTAAACTTTAGCATGGATAAGTCAAGGTCTTTATGAATTGATGACATTGTTCCTATATTGCCTCATTATATCCCAGCAAAAAGGCAGAAAACAAAAGACACCTAGCAGGGAGGACCCACAGTAGCTGAGTTATTCGTGTTCATTGTCACTGCAAAATTATTTTATACCGTAGGCAGTGTGTAGTGGAGATAAACCAAACAAATCAATACTCTCAGCGAAACACAAACAAAGCAGCAGGAGAGAGAAAATTGTTAACATTCCTGTTGCAAGTGGTTTTGTTTGTGCAAGTGTGTGTGTGTGTGTGTGTGTGTTAGTTTCAGTGACATCACCACAAATGTTCCTCCTACTGACTGATCAAACACAGGGCATCTCTCTCTCTCTCTGACACAGACCTTTGCCCTTGCGGGAGCTGAAGCAGCTGCCCTTCTGGCTAGAGGGGGCGGGGCCCTGGTTGAGAGGCGCGGCCTCTTGGTAGCGCTCGAAGCCGGGGATTTCGCGATGCACCTGATAGGACAGGTTCCTCAGCAGACACATGCTGTTCTCTATCAGCTGCCGGGACAGAGAACAAACGGTGGGGCGGAGAAGAGAGATGACAGGGAAAATGAGGAGTTGCTAAAAATGCAAACGCTCAACCTGCCAACGTTTCATACAGAAACAAAGAAATCAAAAGATCAAGATCAAAATCCATGCCGCAGAGCCACACATGTGGCTGTGTCCGAAATCCTTTACTCATTCACTGCTACTCTACTCACCACAAAGGGAGTTCTATGTAGATTATATTATTAGTGACTATATAGTGCGTGTGTGAGTGTAATTTCGGAGACAGCCTTTGTCGTCTTCTTTGTCAAAACCTGGCGCCTACATTACCCACAATGCAACGCGACCACCAACAGATTCCGGTGTGTTATGCTAGTAGCAGCTAACGTAGCCTCGAGCCTAAAGCACAGATGAGGAGTGGGCTACAGGTGTATGTAAAACTCACTTCTTTCCTAGTCCACGCCCAGATTTGTTTCATTTTCAATCACTTGAGGCAGTTTATCAGACTTGTGCAGTAGTAATCCTCAAGACCTATAAACATTCGATGTGTAAAATCTGTTACCTTTAAACGTGAAAACAATCTGAGTTCCACCTACCTTATTGTCGACATCTTTACAGTGAACCTGGGATTGGACGATGTACATGAGCGCGTCGACCAATCCCGTGCACTCCCTCAGCTTCCTCCTCGCCTCGCTTCGCTCCGAACTCACATTTCTTCCGTCGAGCGTGAAAGTTGAGAAGAGGAAAAGAAGAATGTAAAACAAAAGCGTGGATTAGCCGTTTGAATGATTGGAGGGATAAATGAGGCAGGTGAGAGGTTCAATGAGTTGATTTTAGTGACTATAAAAGGATTCCAGCGCACAATGCTTCAACACACCCACCAAGAGTTGTTTGAATGAAACGCACGTAAATCTACTGGTTTACAGAGTTCGGTTTGGTGAGATCAAGTTACAACTCTGGACCAATTTCTTCAATTGCTCTTGAACTCAGTGCTACTTAGAACTGCACGGATGGAAACTGAGACCCGGTTAGTTCTTCATTCACTGATGTTAGAAGGCACGTAAAGAAAGGAACCGGAGGGAGAAAACTCTGGAATGATATTCAGCTTTGGTCTTTGTTTTTCCAAGTGACGGACACACCCTCTCACACAATACCAGGACGCGTTTCCGCTCCACAGCAGGGGGCACTGCTTTCATTCCACTGCCCTGTTCAGGATGTTTATTTGCACGCTGCAGTGAGCAAAACATTTAGAATTTAAAACGCAGACTGAATCAAAATTAGAGATATCGCTACCGACGCCTACATCTTCCCACAGCAACCCGTGCAGAGAGGCTGGTGTCTGGACACACTAGTCCGATCTGATCACTGGCAAATAACAAAGTGTCTTAAAGATCTGATTTGAGAAACAGATCTGATTTGCATGTAGTCTGAACAAAGCTTATGTCTCGTTAAATGATTTCTGGATTGATAAAATGTCACCTGCGGCTGCCACCTGCTGTCTCACGGCAAACCAGGTCAATTACATAAGTCAGATTTCATTCTTACCCATTAACTCAACATATTGTGCCACTTTGTGACTGTGCAGCTCACCAATAATCTCCAGCATTTATAACATGTGATCGCCATCTTGTTCCTGCGTCATGTGTGAAATACTGGGCACGTGGATAAAACAAGGCGTCAGGCCCCTACACGAGTCAGCCTCGGGTTTAAACAGATGCGGGCATAATGAAGCTGCACATCACAGGGTGTGAAAAGTCTCACCTCTACAGCTCTACTAGCCTTCAGATTCAAATTCAGATTCATTCTTTACAAGGATTTCCTTCTTTCTTTTTATTACCATTCCTCTCGGTGCTCACCTACACATTTAAAGCTTTCTCTCCAGGTCACCTTCTGCTATGTAGAGACTCAAAGGTCCTCTGAGATCGTATTTAAAGCCCATTTGTGTAGAATCTTTGTGTAACTGTACCAGCTTTCAAATTCTTTTGAAAGCATACACTTGTTGCTATGAAACGATTCAGAGGAAAATGAACCTGGTGCACCCAGTGTACCTTAAACCCATCCATATAAAGATGTGCAATTCATTCAGTCTACTGGCAATCTGCATTTAAAATGTGCTGAGGATAATCACATTTCTTTTTTTCTTTTTTTTTATTTACTCCAGTGTCTAGTCCAGACCTCTTGGTTTTAACATACTTTTGTTGATCTAAAAATGAGCGCTGTAATTAGCCGCATGGTCAAGGGGGACGCGTAGATAACAGACCGGCAGGCTACAAGTACTGTTTACACTGTAAAAGTCAATGCCCCACTGTCCTCTACTTGCCCCACTCCCTGCTAACTCTGGAATTCCCTTCTTCACCCCCTCCCGGCTGATGAGTTACTGTGAGGCTGCAGTTCCCTTCAATTCAGCCAGATTTGCTTCTTTAACTCATAACTGACATTTAACTCTAAATGAGCCAAACCCTTTATCAAATCAAATAAGACGTTTATCTGTGCTAGTAATCAGAATAAAGGCTTCTGCCGTGCACGATAAAGCATAACGTTTTTAATGTGAAGGACCTGCAGTGTTTGGTGCTTTATGAAAGTTACTTTAACTGCAGTTATTGTGCGGACACCATTCAAAAATGGGAAAGTAATCAGAAGCAGCACTTCTGAGGTATTTATCTCTGATATAACGGTTTGTTAAGTGCAATAAAATGTCTTGTAGAGTGGGTCGCTTTGCTCTGATTGAGGCGTTTGCATTAGTGGAGTAAAAGGCTTCTGTCCTCCCTCTTTATCGACGTTTTGCCTTCTCTTCTGCTCCGTTAACTCGTCACTGCTCCCTTCCTCCCTCATTCCTCCCACTGCTCTGTCAGTCTGTTGAGGTGGCGCGTTTCCATTTTCCTCTCTCGTCTACGTCAACCCTCTCCCTCCATCATCAGTAGCAGTCAAACAGCTCTGCCTCTAAACCCTCTAAACCCTCCAAGCCCTCCTTCCTTCCTTCCTTCCATACCTGAGGCAGCCTGCTGTGTTGGTGAGGGCCATCTCCCACTCAAGATGTCTGGGCTTGCAGTTCTCCTCCCCTCCTCCTGCTCCATTGCTCCCTCGCTCCCAGCCTGAATGGGGCACCATCACCTCGTCGGAGAGGGCGTGCAGCGCGTGGTCCACGATCTCCATTTTCACAGAGTCGTGAGACGACAGGTTCCACAGCGTCCCTGGAATAAAACATTTTTTTAAATGACAGCATGCAAAAATATAATTTAATTATGAAGCCTACTTCCGTCACTTTAAAAATAAGCCTACAGAGAATGAATGGATTCCACTTTCATGATGAACAAACTACTATGAGATATGAAACACTGGGAGTTCAAAGACTGTTTCTGCTGCCAAAGCAGACAGGAAAAGAAGCAGGTAGTGAATACCTGATTAAGTCCATCTGACGCAAATGTAGCTTTTATAATTTATTGGCAGCTAATTAAAAGTGTGTGGATTTAAAAAAATAAATAAAATGACAGTTATACTTTCTATTTCCAATTATTAGCATGACATTTAAACTGCAGTGATGATACGAGAGCGTAAATGGTGTCAGGAATTAATGAACTACCCTGCTCAGCCATAACATTATGAGCACTGACAGGTGAAGTGAGAAACATTGATTATCTTGTTACAATGGCACCTGTCAGTGGGTGGGATATATTAGGCAGCAAGTGAACATTCTGTCCTTGAAGCTGATGTGTTGGAAAGAGTAAGGATGTGGGAACAAGGCAAGCCTGTGGATTGTGATACTTTGGAAGATCTTTGACACGTACCACCATAAACATTGTTTCAGACCAAGTACACCCCTCCATGGAAAGAGTATTCCCTAACGGCAGCGGCCTCTTTCAGCCACGCTGCAAACACGGTTCAGGAATGATTTGAGGAACACGACAACGAGTACAAGGTGTTGAGACTTGGCCTCCAAATTCCCCTGATCTCAATCCAATCCAGCATCTGTGGGATGTGCTGGACAAACAAGTCCGATCCATGGAGGCCCCACCTCGCCACTTACGGGACTTAAAGGATCTGCTGCTAACGTTGGGGTGCCAGATACCACAGAACACCTTCAGAGGTCTGGTGGAGTCCATGCCTCGACGGCTCAGGGCTGTTTTGGCGGCAAAAAGGGGAGCTACACAATATTATGCAGGTGGTCATAATGTTATGGCTGATCGGTTTATAATCACCATTCATCTGTATAGTATTTGGTGCGGTAGCCTGAACTGTGCCTCTGTTTGATAGAAGCGCTGTTATAAAAGTGGACACACAGAAAGCCTGGATCAGCCTGGAACTCATGTCTATGTCGCAGCATCGGTTACCGTGGTGATCTTCCCCAGTTGAAACTGAGCCGCCGGAGTTGAGCCCAAAGCTAGCTGAATAAAGCGCTAATCTCACTTTGTGGTACAAAGGCCTGGACAACCTCTGCAGGACGCGGTGGTCGCGTGGTGTTTACAGCCTGTGTGTGTCTGCGTGTGCCTCCAACCTGTGATGGTGTCGGTGAGGTCCTGGTCGCGGGTCTTCCTCAGCAGCCTGACCAGAGCCGGCACTCCGTCACAGTTCTTGATGGCGATCTTGTTGTCTGGATCTTTGCCATACGAGATGTTCTTCAGCGCTCCGCAGGCTGCATAGTGAACCTGTAACAAACAAACGCAGCAGCAGCAGATTGAGCCATTAGTCGTGATGGAGTAGCACTTAAAGACAGCACTGATTCCACACACAGTGAACAGTGTCGTGCCCTTGTAACAGCTTGGTCGTACTACACAAATTACACGGGTCCTGCCATCGCTACTCGTGCAAGTAATTAGTGGTAAATTAGTCTGCCACATTTCTTACACATTCCCACTACAAAGCAATGTTATGATCATGCAAATCCTAACGTTTCTTTCACGTCTTTATGGCACTATTACTCCTATGTCCCTTTTTATATCTCAGCTTTTCACACAACATACCAAAACACACACGCGGAGACAAAGTGTGTGGAGTCTTTGGAACCACTTAAAAAAGCGTTTAGAGGATGCATACGCTGTTTGACCCATTTCTCCAGCCGGCCAGCCACCCGACGCACACCAGACTTCAAGCTCGTCGCTGGCCGTGGAGCGCGAAATGTGAAATGAAGATGTCCCTTTGCCTCCCGAGTGGAATGCACGGTGTGGTTTGCCCGGTAATGCCGATACAAACATCAGCAAAAACTTTGCCACAGCTTGTGCTAAATGAGAGGGAGTCGTAGGAAAACCACAGAATGTTTTGACCGAAGCCATATTTAGCGCAGATGTTGACCTCCGGGATTTGAAGAGAATTCAAATACGTAATGCTTATTTCTGTTCCCCTTTCAAATCGGTAGGTCCGCCTCGACTCAGGCCAATGAGATGTCTCAGTTTTACATAAGAAGTAACACTACATCCCCTTAAGCCTCACTTTCACCCCCACCTAGGCCAATCATAAACACACACTTCTAGTTAAGTAAAGAATGAACAGGAGGCCGGGGAGAAAATCAGCAAACTGACCTCTTTGTTTGGGTTGTCAAGCAGAGAGACCAGTGCTGGGATGCCTTTCAGGCGACGCACGTCAGCCTTCACCTGAAAAACCAAAAGGACGCGTCACATAAGCACTGATGTGGACGGGCGGCCAAGTAAAGCCCAGCAAATCAAAAGCATGTCAACATAAAACAATTTAAAAAAAAATTTAAAACACAAACAAATTCAGAACATCAGAATTCAGGACACAGCATATTGGAACATTTCTGACACGGCTGTCTGCAGTTTGTCTGCAGTTTGACATAAGATCTGTTATAAAACTGTAGTGAGCCTGTTGTAATCTTGTTTGAATAAACTTTATTGAAATTGTCACTGGACAAAACCAGCCAGGGGTTCCGCGTGAGCACCGACGTCTTGGCCAGTCATGTGGTGCGATGAGTCTGAGCATGAAAGTCTGATTCAAATGCGCAGTGTGAGTTAACACGGCGTACAAGATTAACAGCAGCACAGTGTCTGTCCAGATGTTTTTCTGCTTTCTATGATTCATGTTATTGTAAACACAGCACAGACGTTGCCACGTGCTTAAACAACCAGAAATGCTGACTCAGGCGCACAGAGCATCTTCCTAAACAACATTTGAAGCCCATCCGCCCGTCCTGCTGCTCATCTTAGTCCCAACTCTGGTAGAATGATCACTTTTTGTCTGGCTCTGCTATATCTTCTATTAAACATGCCTCATTCATTCCTAGAAAATATACGTTACTGATAATCCCAAGTCCTGAGAGATCACCTCTGAGCTCCTCAACTAACTGCTCTAAATGAGTCAGTTCTACTCTACATCACGCTGCATACAAGCTTTATACGCCTCTCTTACTTTATCATTCTTATAGGAGAGATGCTGCAGGTATGCAGCTGCATTGCTCTTGACGGGGTCCAGCCTGTAGTTCAGCATGGCAATGACCTCTGGCAGCTCTGGTTGACGCCAACCACTGGGGCCGGGACCTTTCCTCAGAGTGCTGTCCAATGAAGCCATGCTTCCTCTTTCACCCTGGGCCAGCGGTGCTCCTCCTCCCCAGTAGTACATGTCCGCTGGACCGCTCATGTCGCCGTCCAGGGTGCCCTCGTAACTCCTGGGGAGAAACCGAGAGGAAAGGTGGAAAATGACAAGAATTCTAAAGAATGTTTCCCTTTACTTCATCTGTTAACTAAAATATAAGTGACTGTGGAAGGAACATTATTAAGCGCACACACACACACACACACACACACACAAAACAAAACTAACCCAGTCCTGCGTGGGGGTCCATGGGGGAACGCATGGTTGCGGGGCACGGTGCTGTAGTGCATTGGGTGTCCCATGCCGTAGTCGGGCTCATCGTAGCCTATGCTGCGCTGATCGTCCTCCAGGCCGTACGGCTCTGGGACAAACCTCGGGATAGAGGACAGCTCCATGGCGCTTCCCATGCGCCCGACCTGCACAGAGACGGGTTGCAAATATATAGAAGCTGTGAGACAAACGCTGTGGCGAAATGTGTGGACTCCGTTCTGTTCTTAACATGCAGCACGGAAGCAAAACCCCAAATTTAGCAAGTGAGTCTTAAAAGTTCCCCTCCACTCAAAAACACGCGTGAGCCTGTTTGAGCTTCACTGGAGTGAGTTGGACACTAAAAGGATGTTGAAGCATGACGATGGCAATAGTTTGGAAGCCGATCCAGGTCCTATAATTATCTTGCAAATGCGCGATGTGGAAACTTGCAGCCTCCAGTGCACACACACCGAGAATGAACTTTACAGTGGAGCAGCAAACACCTGTTGTCCAGCAGTTCAACTTAAATTTACAGATTCTGGCTTTTTAATGTACGAGAAGATGTCATTTCAAAGATTTTAACAACATAATTTGACTTGTGCAAAGAACATGTCAGATACTAATTGTTATATAGAGTAGAGAATTTTATATGCATGTTAAAACGTGTCTGGAGGGGATCCAGTTAAAATCCTGCCAGAAGGAAAGCAAGTGATAGAGTGACTGTTCAACATACCTGTGGCTGCGCAGCATAGTGGTCCAGCTGGTTCCTGCTATGGGCTCTGTAGTTTGGATCCAGAGTTCTGTAACCATCTGGATGGACCGGTCTGGAGGAGGGAGGGAGAACAGGAAGAGAAGGAAATGTTGACCATAAGATCACTCAAGTCAAATTCAAAGTTAACACCTAGCATGTCTAGACCAGCTGTGCTGACGTAAACATTTCAACAAACAGCGCACCTGTAGCGATCATCCATGCGAACACCCCTGCTGAGGCTTGCGTAGGTTTCAGACGGGGGTGCAGTGCGGTAGTCGTCGTAGCCCCCCGGCGGTCCGTAGTGGTAGTTGCGTGGCACGGTGTGAGTGGGGTAATCCATGGGCATGCCCAGGCTGGGGGCCTGCCTGTAGACCCGGTCCATGGGCGCAGTGTAGCCCCCCATACCCGTCACTGAACCCCCGCCGTCCAGGGAAAGCGTGTCTGACACGGAGGGGATGACTGTGCGGGTGGTGGTCGTTTTTACGACTTTCTTTACCTTCCGAAAGCAACAGAAGGGAAGCAGGAGACGAGAGTTAATATTTACAAGCTTAAAATGATTTGTGCCACTTTGTGCCAACTCTGACAGCGAGCTACACTCAATCAACATTAAATGGTTCTTCTTTTGTCAGCGTTTGGCACCGTGAATGTCCATTTCCCAGCGTTACCGTGGTTTCTGTGCGGCGCGTGGTCCCATCTTCAGTGGTCTCCACAGAGACAACAGGTGGCACCTCGTGGGGGTCTTCCTCCACCGTGTACGTCTCCTGCAGCACCTGACCAGGCTCCATCCTGAACTGCGCACACATACACATGCGCGCGCACACACACAAGAATGCAGCTCAAATATAGGCCTGTCAACCTAGTTAGGAATTAAACAGCTGACAGAGAGAGGGCTCCGGAAGTTGCTTACGTGATGTGTGCCGTTGATGTAACCCTCGTTCAGAGTCAGCCTCTCTATGTCTGCATCACAAGGAATGCGGCCGTTCTGCAGGGAGGAAGAAATGCACATGAGGTGATCACGCACGCACCACTGACTGAGCAGTTGAACTTTACCAGTGAGGAAGAGTGACAAGCTGCTCATCGAATTCTTTTTGTTTGTTTTTTTAAAAGGAAAGTGAGAGCAGCCAGCATCGACAACTTTCATTTGAAGCACAGGCACTTTAAGTTGCGTGGCCAATGAAAAAACAGAACCACAAATGAAAGAGGCGTGCCATTTAAAAAAAACAAAACAAGTGAAAGTGTTTCACTTTGCTTCAAGTTTGCACAGACTGTAAGAACTACATCCAAAAAAGAAGGTATGTAAACATCAACACAAACAGGGGGTTTCAAATGTGCACTCCTCAACTCTCAACACAAACAAATGAGGCAACACTCTCATCCAACACACTTGTGAATGAACTGTGATGATGGAACAAACAGATGGCAGAGTTAGTGAGCAATGAAATGACCTGTAAAGCAAAACAAACAAAAGACACAAACTTCTTCCTCGCAAGAGTTCACGCCACCAGCATAGCCTGCATGCCCGGGAGTGGGAATGGCTGTGTAAAAACCGATAATAAAAAATGAAAAGAGAATGGGTGTGGTGTACTTCCCATTCCAGCCACAGGGGGAGCTCCATCTCTAGCACATCTCTGCAGTTTTATCTCCACTACTATGGGGGTAAAGACGGCCAGGGGTAAGGGGAAATGTTCGACAGGGATTCAGAGATGGGATCCGGTTGTCTCAAAAGCAGAAAGAACCTCCTGAAAGCTGGAAATAGTACTTGCAGGAGTGACCACTTTTCAAAGTTCAGATAGTAGTCAGTAGTAGAAAGTGCTGCGCCGATGTGAGCGTGTGGGAACCTGTCGGTAAAGACTGAGGTTCTGTTGCGCTGCCCGGGAGATTGGCAGAGGCATGCTGAAGCCTTTGGGCTATGTAAACACACAAGGCAGAGATAAGCAGCAGCGCAGGCTACATTCATGTCCTGCTGTCAGTATAACACACACACACACACACACACACACACACACACACTCACACACAAACTCTCTACGCTATAGTCCTGCACCTTATCAGGCAGTAGAATGACCTGGGACTGTCTGGGCGTACTCCGATAAATCCAAGTCACACATGCAAGAGTGACAATGAAAGAGAGAAAGTGAGCGAGCGGTTGTTCATGAGTGTGTTTCAAAGGTCGCCTGGAGCCAAAAAAGTGTGTACACACGTACACACACACACACACACTAATGACCGAGTGTGTCAATAAGGAAGCAGAAGAATGAGCGAGTGTGGGTGTGTGCGCCTGTCCGTCAGTGTGCCTGTGAGGTAAAACCCAGAGCGTGAAGTCACTCTGCAGTCTGAACCAGGTCACTGACTCGCCCATGATAAAGCAGGAAGGCGTGTGAGCAAACAGCAGAACATACTTTAGCTTTGAAACTGACTTTGTCATAGCTGACTTTTGTTTTGTTTTTTTAAACAAGAACCCAAAGCTGATGAAACAGGTCTGCCTGGACCCTCTGGCCCCGGTTTATGGACTTTGCCCCACTGGAAAAGCAGCTGAGGGACGTCGTCTTTCTTATACCAGAAATAAAATGTAATCAAATTATAAATTAATCAGCTGGCTGACGTTCTGTAGCTTAAAAAAAAATAAAAAAATAAAAAAAAAGGTACAACTCTCTGATGAAAAGCCCAATATCACAACAAAATGTCAAGCAAGACATCGCTCTGCATGCAAACACCCATGGACAAGTCAAGACAAACGGTGGGTTATGATGATGGGTTATACGCGGTTGTTAAGCTTGATTGGTGGAGGGGTATGATAAGGATTCATGGGAGGACTTTTCTTTGGAATGAGACATGGGAGGTTACTGAGGAACCAAGGGAGGATGGAAGAAAATGCGTGAGCAAAAGCTGTGAGCAGAGGGTGTAAATGACATCCTCAGGAAGGCTATGCTGAACTTCCAAAACTCAAGAGCACGTAAAACCCGCCGAGGAGGTTATTTTTGCCCCCAGATTTGGTTTATGGTTCTGCTGCCATCCGGCCAGTCCACACAGATCATGAGATGGGGTAACCATGGAGATGACGCGGGATGAACTCGCTCGGATCGAGGGTGAATCCGAGGGAATTTTCCCACAGGAAAAATGTGCACGGATTGTGCCGCGTTACCTGCATGTTGTTGGGGAGGGGGCGGGGCAGGGTGCCGGCACACGACCTCCGCTCCTCCTCCAGAGCTCGGCTCAGCATCTCAAACTGCCTCTCCTGCTCCCGCACCGAGGCCAGCAGGGAGGCCGTGCTCGCACACTGCTCCATTCACACGCTGAGAGCAGAGCACAGGACAGGGTCAACACCAGAGAGTGAAAGAGAAACAACCAACACCGGGATTTCATCAAAGAACAGACATACAGCGAGGCTGAATCACCCAAGTACCGTAGATATCAAGGCAGAGGGCCCCTGGCGCCGTGCATCTGGGAAAACACCCCCTGAAGTGCTAATAAAGCTGATAGTTAGCGGTTAAAAGAAGCAGCAGCTGACGCAGGAAGGAAAAGCAAGCAGGGTGGGATATTAACTCTTTAAAACGTGACCATCTAACAGCCACTGTCTGACGAATGGTCAAACTCACCAGCCACTCATCAATAAACCATTATTTTGTGTCTGAAATCTACAAGCCACTTTCATATTTGACCAGCATCTGGCTGGTGGCTGCTGCTAATTTCCACCCGTGAAAGCCAGAGAAGAGAAATGAGGGAAGAGAGAGAGAACAGGGGAGGTAGAGAGGCAGGTAGAGAACGTGAGTACAGACAGAATGAGAGCGAGGGAGAACTTCATCTACAGAAGTGATCGTTCGGTTCACATTCAAAAAGGTGGGAGCGGCGTCGGCAGCAGACTGCCGTCACCTCTTCGCGGCGTTTCTTCGCCTTCTGCTGCGCGAGGGTTAAAAATAGCAGGGTGGTGCGATATGCAGCGAGAGACCGTTCAGCACGTTTCTGCGGCTGTGGCGGCGCGTGGAGCTTGTTAGCACGTCTTCAATCCAAGGATGCAGAGGAAGTGCGAGAGCATTCAGAGGAGTTATGAAGAGACAGCATCACACCATCGGGGGGGGGGGGTGCAGGGAGACAGACCACAGCTAGGCCTCATTTCCACTTGCTTTCTGCTCTATGAGTTACAGTATGGATGGTATTTCATTTTCATGCAACTGAAGACTGACTGCTAGCATCCCAACAAACTAAGCAATAGATTAGATAAAAAATCTAAGGGAAAGTCACAAAAACTGGAGCTGGTCGATGACCGTTATTTGGTCAATGACCTTATTTAATGATCCAAAGTAAATGAGTCAACTAGACTCTGTGGATCAAAAACATTACGAACAACCCCAATGAGAAGCAGGCAAAGGCACGACCTCCTGACATAAAGGTTAAAAGAGACGCAGGGCTGAATAACAATTACAACAAATAGAATTGCCATTATTCTGCTCAACATTGTTATAGTTATTAATCATGCAGTTTCAATTCAGGAGATGAAATTCTTTCATTTCACATTTGCATCCCTGCATTTATATCACAGTTTCAGCTGTTTTAGTGTCACTCTGACTCTGCTGAAACAAAAAGTGTAATTATTCAGAGTTTTGTTAATTAAGATGTGCAAGTTCTAATTCAGAATAGAAATAAAAAAATAAAAGAAACTTGTCTGTTGCTCTTTCCTAACTTGGCGAATTTAATTATTATTCATACACAACACACTAGAAAATGCATTTCAAAGTAAGCAGCTGAATTACATAAGGGATGATTATGGAAGCGGTAAATCCTGATAAATAGCAACGATCCGTTATGCAGCAACATTTCAGAAGATTTTTAAATCACCAACCCCCGACTTTCGGAGGATAACGCAGCCCAAACACATGAACCTTAATCACAGCGGCGTGATAATAAGTGAACGTCACTGCGGCCCAAATGAAGACAATGACAAAGTCCTTTTTCCCAGACCTCCTTGCTGGTGGAGGAGGAATCAGGAATCTGGGGAAGATTACTTCAGCAGTGTCTGTCTAATAACGGGATGACATGAGCGTGGCTCATCTCCAAACCAGGCCAAACATTTTTTTTTTTTTTTACATTTTCTACTTCAAAGTTCACTGACTCATGTGCATCAAATCTGCTCTTCATGTGCGAGCACAGGACTGGCTGATGAACAAAGACCCCTGTATTATACTTTGGTGAAGTTAATGCTACTGCTAATAAAGTTACTGCAGCTCGGTTGGTTCTCAAAAAAAAGAAATTGGGGGACAGGAGCGCACACCGGCAGCACGAAAACACACACCAGCATTGTTGTGCATTCCACAGCAAGATTTAGCGTGTCATATCCTGTCTCAGCTGTTGGAAGCTGTCCTAATAAGGGAGCCCTTCACTCTTTCATTGTGCTGCGCTTATCTGTCTCTCAACGTGTTCTCTCCCCCCCCCCCGGCAGCCAACGCTTCAACCCTGGAAAGAGAGAGTGAAAGGGCACCGTTACTTTCTCTGACCACGAACCGACAAAGTGCTTCCTTGGTGGATAATGCTCACAAACTGAAAGGCGGTTTGAAATGATCTCAGGTTTGTATTATATGCAGCCTCTGTGTAAACTTCATATGAAAAGCTGACTTTCCTCAACGATGACAGATCTTTGCACAGATCCCGAACACAAAAAGACTAAATGTGGCAGCGAGCTACAAACAAATGTTTGTTGTGTCGTGAAAGTTCTGCCGTCAAGGTTTTACATTAGGGACCAAGATTTCAACTCGGCAATGAAGTGCTGACACCACGCACCAGATATAAGTCGACAAAACAACAGGCTGGGTTGTTCTTTGTGGCTCTCTCAAAAAACGTTGACGCTTTTTTGAGAGCGCAGAGGGAGGCGGCCTCTTGTGCCTCCGCGCATCAGACAGACAGACCCACACAACCTCTGAAACATTCTTGCGGCGGGGAGCTTGTGAGAGAGTTTTAAATGGCTTTGGCCACTTAAAGTCCGGGCATTAGACATTAATCTACTGTAAGGCCATTAGCAGCTACGCTAAATCGTATCTGCTAATGGGATAGCCCTGGAATTACACTGCAAAGCCACTTACCGACCTGAGCCAACACTCAACACAAATGTGTGTACACACACACACAATCAGTGAAAACTTGTAGCTCACACTCACAGCAGCTTGTTGGTCTATCACCCAGTGTCAGAGTATTTTCTGACTGCAGTGTATTCCCACATTTTCATACACCATCATTGCTATTTCAGCAACTTAGTCACTGGTTGTGGTAGCCACACACACACACACACACACACACACAGTGAAGCTATGGTAAAATGCTGTTGTGGCTTGGCTAAGGGCTCTGCTGACTCAGCCTCATTTGAATGGTCGCACAGAGATTTGGCCTCCGTGTGTGTGTGTGTGTGTGTGTGTGTGTGTGTGTGTGTGTGTGTGTGTGTGTGTGTGTGTGTGTGTCTTAGACTTGGCCCACATCCAACAACTACCGCGTTTG
>JAVQJD010031718.1:0-26466 GCA_036023655.1 Nannoperca australis | reverse complement strand
GTTGAGCAGGTAGATGATGGCATCCTCGACTCCAAGACGGGGCTGGTAGGCAAACTGTAGAGGGTCCAAGTATGGTTGGACCAGGGGCCGGAGCTGCTCCAGGACGAGTCTTTCCAGGGCCTTCATGTATTTAGTGTCTTTGCTATGGCACTCTAAATTGAGTTAGGTGTACCTTGTTTTCTTTTAATATTCTGAAGATACTGTATCTCTAGATACTGTAGAACTTGATTTGACATTATTTGGTAAGGTACACACCTGTGGCCCACAATTCACAGTGCTTGTCAGACCACAAACCAAATATGAAGTCCAAAGAACTCTCCGTACTGTCTTGAGGTATTTATCTAGGCAATGGTATAAAACCAATTATATTGCCTTTAATGTTCCTAGGAGCACACAAGTGGGGAACTACCAGGACTGTTCCTAGAGTCCAAAGAGGACAGCTGGCTGCCAGCAGAAAGGGACCTTGGTAAGATGTGACCAAATGGTTGGCCACTCAAACAGTATTTCAGAAGTCCTCTGTAGAGATGGGAGAAACCTGACAGAAGGACAACCATCTCAGAAACAGTTTGCATCTTGATATAATTATAGCCCTTGTTTTGTCTCTGTCTTTGACCACAGTGTCTCCCAGCTGAGTCTAGATCATCATGATGGGGCTGGCTCTTAAGCATCAATAGCTTTCTAGCTTTTTTCCAGCCAGCTCATCTATTTCCTCTGAGTCTCACTGTGCTTGAATGCCACAAGAATCACCCGTGACTGAACTGGAGAACTGTTAACATGCTGATCATGCAGATGGGAGGATACAGTGAGAGGAGCATCTCAAAATGTGAAGCAAAGTATGAAAGGAGAGGACTTGCATATAGAGGAATGATGGAAGGAGGGCAGAAAATGTAGCCTTTAGTGGTTTTTCAAATAGTCAGTCGGCCTACACCAGTAAAGGAGACATGTCATCATCACCAACACTCACTTGTTGTATCAGCGTACTTCCTGTGGTAGAGCTCAGAGTGTGAGTGTGTGTTACACTGTTGGCTTCAGTGCCTTTAGAGATCACTGCATACCAGCTGTTGTAGGATCAGTTACAGATACAGTTTAACAGCTTTTTCTTACCATTGTCCAACTGTCTCCCATATTTGATTGCTATGAATTGCAATTCATTGATTGCTAGAATTTGAAAATGTAGCCTGAAAACACAATAAATAAAAAAAAATTAACAGAATGTCATTGCCATTGGTTGTGTAATGGTTTGCATGTTTCACGATAAGACACTGGCCTGATTTGATGTACTATTTTGAGGGTTAATTAGCATCTTCATCATAATTTTTAGACAAATTAGCGGGAATGGCAATGTCAGTTGGTCCACCACTTTGGTCCAAACTAAAACTGAAATATCACAGCAAATATTGTGTGGATTGCCATGACATTTCCCCTTTTCCTCTTCTGCCACCAACAGATCAACATTTTCACTTGTTCAGTGAAATATCTTAGCATCTACTGGTGGACAGGCACACAATTTGATACAGACATTCTTGGTTTACAGACACTATTTGACTATTGAAATATGGTTCAACTTTTTATTTAGCGCCATCATCAGGTCAAAATTGTATTATGACCAGTACTTATGAATCAAATACCTAAAACTAATGACATTCCCATCAGCTTCAGCTGTGCTTTGTGGTTAGTGCTAATTGCCAAATGTTAGCATGCTAACATGCTACACTAAGATGGTGAACATAGTAAACATTACCTGCTAAACACCAGCATGTTAACGTTGTAATTGTGAGGAAGAAAAGATGATTGCACACAAAAATGTGTAGATTGCAGTTGCTTTCAAATAATTTTCACTAGCATACACAGGCTTTTTTACCTTCCACCGCATGTTGTGTGCAGTTGCATATGTCTATGGATACAAAAATAAAAAAATGTGTTACTGTAGGCGTTACTAAAATTATTTTAATATTTGCAGTCTATTTCCTCCTGTTTTTCCTGTCACTTCTTCCTCCTGCAACATGGTTGTCATGGTGGCATCTGTCTATGCAAATTTGCATGTTGAATGAGAAAAATTGTTCGGACAGGCTTTGTCTTTGTCTGATATCAAATGCATTGAATTTCTTTAAATTGTAAAGGTCTCCAGGAAGTTCAAAGATGACCCATGCTGCTCCAGTACCATTCCTACTTTTTCAGGTTGTTTGAGACAAACGGATATAGTAAAACTGAAGCTTGTTTTTGTGTGGAGTTACTTGGTGTCAGGTGACGTCTGCTGAATCATCTGTGACAAAAGGATTATAGGCCTACTGGCTGCTTCTCCAGCTGTTGACACTCACCTTTTTTCACCCTCATGTCCAACTGTAAACTTCACATGGTAGAATTAATCGCCAAGCATTCCCTCTACTCCATTCTCCCACTTTCTATAGCCACATAAAATGCCCAGAGGAACACACATCCCACGGTTTTATTCCACTCTGTGTTCAGCCAAAGTCACAGTCAAACTGGAGTCAACTATCCACACAAAGAAGGAATATCTCCAGTTTTATGGAGTCGTAATGCGGTCGGGGTACTGTATAAATAATCTCTCTGCACAGAAACGCTTCCAGCTGTTAAACAATATGCCCTTTGCAGTTTTTCTTGTCTTTCTCTTGCCCAGCTTGCTTTGAAATGAATACAGAGGGTTTTTTTGTATTGAGAAATTATGTTGTTGAATATTTGCCTTTTGTGACACCTCCAGATTGTTGCACTTTATGCTGATTAGTATTACAGAGTGGAGTTGGAACTCTGCCTGTATCAAACGCTACTATTGAAAGTCAGGTCATAATGTGAAATTCAAACCTCAGTCTGTTTACAATTAGGCCCTTTGAAGCATTCCACTGTAATCTCTCCCTCCTTTTGATATGATGATACAGTATTTATATAAATGAAGGGAATTTTGCCTTTGTTTTTGAAGCCATACCTGTGGCTTTTGATTGATGGATGGAAACTGTACAGTAGATTTAGATATTATAGTCTTGTTTAAAACCTTCCTCTGAGGTTAGTTTCCCCATAGATTTGAGTATCTACACAGTCAGAATGGCGATCTGCAGAGTGGAACAGCCTCACCCCCGTTGGATAACCATGCAATATCATTTGTAAACTAGGGATAATAAAGTAAATCCAGGGCTTTTTTCAGGGCCATCCTCATTGCTTTCGGCCAGGTTGCAATGCTGGTTAGTGGAGGGGGAGATGAGATGGGAGCCCTTCTTCATCTGGTAAAGATCCTGCCATTGGGCAGCTTTCACGCTTCACTGGCTGATACCTTCCAGGAAGTGGGGGGGTGTATATGGAGCCCCCCACAGAGCCACAGCATGTACCATGGCTGTATGCGGAGTCCAAATCAAAGGGGGCAGTCTGTCCTTTGCCTGGGGCAGAGTGAGTCTGCTGTGTGTGACCAGAGAGACATGGGTAATAGGACAGCTTGTCACACTTGTGTAACCATCTCAGTTATTCCTATTGGAGTATGTTAGGTCAGACAGATTTAAGGCTGCAGTCATACACAGTGTTGCAATGTTTGCAGTTATTGTTTTGCAATTCTGTTTCAGTTGGTAGCCAGTGAGTCCAGCCCTTCAGATGAAGAGCCTTCAGTTCCGGAGCATCGCCCCTAAGGCCCCGGCCGTGGTGCCCTGCCCCTCCCCTGCGGTCCTGTCCTGCCAGCCTCCCTCTGCCCTCCCTGAGACTACCACCACCTCCAGCCCCAAGTCCATTATTGTGCCCACCCAAAACTATGCACTGATGCAAATAGCAGGTCAGGATGGCACTTTCTCTCTGGTAGCACTACCTCCTCCTGTCTCCTCTCAGACACCACAGCAACCAACCCAGTCAATTCAAAAGAACCTCAAGTTGCCCATTCCCAGATACCAATCAGTGAGGAGCAAGGGGGGCACAGATAAGTTCAAATCACCACCATTTGCTGCCAGGGTAAAAGCCTCCAAGGTTGCTGTGGCAACGCAGACCAAGTACACAAAGGAAACCCTAGTGCCCAAAGAGGAGCCTTCAGAGCAGGTAATTCTGATTGACCCAGCCTCCTCTGACATCTCTGTCACTGCTCTACTCCCAGACAATGCTGTCCTGTACCCAGGTTCTCAGTTAGAGCGAGCGAGTGATGGGCTTGAACAATCTGCTAAAACTGGCCTTATTCAGAACCTCCAGTACCCCCCTGCTGCTGTCAAAAGCTCCCCAGGGAAATCTCTGGAGGAAAGTAAGTCTACAGTGAGGCTTTGCCAATCTAAGCCCAATGCAGGCCAGCCTCAGAGCAGTATCACTGTCCTGTCCCCAGCCATCTTCAGTAAAGCAGTCCAGATTATCCCATCCCCACCTAAGGGTAAACTGCCCATCATGCCCTACTCTAAAATGAAGAGCACCCTCATCCCAGCTGCCAAGCTTAGCAATATGTCCCCAGAGAAGAAAAGTTTGTGTAGCCAGACAGGACTCACTAGCCCCTTAGATTCTACATCCAAGACCCTCGAGACAGCTGAAGCCTTGGGTCACAACCAGGTGCCAAACTCCACTCTACAGCCTCAGGCCAAGACCACACTCATGCCTGTGTTGGGAACCCTCCAGAAACCACCTGGCAAGAAGAGGGGGAGGAAAAGAAAGACGATGGAAGACATCTTGGCATTTGAGGCCAGAAAGAAGAGGTCCTTGTCTTTCTTCAGTAGAAGAATCCCAGAAAAAACCCCAGCAGTTGTTCCAGGCTCCAAACAAAAGGAAGTTGATATTTCAAAGAAGTACCGCAGCATCCGACCCAAGCCCATGTTGGTTATGAAGACAGTTCCCCAACTGGTTAGTTTGCCTGGTATTACCACAGAAGGCCAAGAACCGGAGCTCGTACTTGGTCATCAGCTCCCCACTACTACCACTACCAAGGCCCTGGACTGTCCACCCCAACCAGCCCCAGTAACCCTCCACCTGAAAGGTGCCTCTCATTCGAGAGTGTTCATAAGCAGCCGTCCACTCCATCGTTGCCCAACCTGCAGCCGCTGTTTCCAGTTCAAGCATCACCTCCAGAGCCACATGAACAGTCACACCAACAGTCGGCCTTACATCTGCCCAGTCTGCCGCAAAGCATACGCTCACTCCGGCAGTCTGAGCACCCACATGAAGCTTCACCACTCTGAGGTACGCCCACGTCGGTCTCTAGGCTGTGAGTTCTGCGAGAAGGCCTTTGGATATGTGGGGGTTTATTTCAGTCATCTGAGAGAGGTCCACAAAGTGGTGCTGACCGTGGAGCCGTCCATCAGCCACCATGAGGATGACTTGTCTGTGGAGGGGTAAGATTATTACAGACTGAGCAAACTCATGAAAACGTGCACCTTTGTGTAAAGATATTGATTGTTTGCCTTACAATGCAACTTCTTCCAAACAGTCATAACAACAGCAAATAAGCATTATTCATTCTTTTCCTTGCCAGGGCAAACTCACCAGAGCCATCAGATGACCAGGATCGTGAAGACCCAGTGGAGCTACAGATTAAATGCGGCCGCTGCCAGGCCATTACTCCCACCTTTGCAGACATGAAGATGCACTTGCTGTATGTGCATGGAGAAGAGGTCCAGGTTCGACTTCATGATGGTCAACCCCAGCGGGGTTGCCGCGAGGCTGAGAATGAGCTGGTAAAGCATGCTGCCCACTACTGGCGGCAGCTCAATGAGAGGCGAAACCTGGTAAAGTGTGGCAGCTGTGACGAGGAGTTTTTCTCATTCTCAAAGCTTAAGAGGCACATTATGTCCCACCACCGTGGAAAAGAAGGGGAAGACAGCGGGACACTCTCATTACAAGATAGCGGTGGAAGCCTCGGGGTCCTTGCAGCAGGTGCGGCCTTTAACTGTGTGCTTTGCAGCAAGGTGTTGGACACTAAAGAAGGTGTTATGGAGCACTGGAGGAGTTGCCACCACTGTGAGCAGCCCAGCCTGCTCTGGGACGCCCTGAGGTCATACTCTGGCCAGGAAGAGGGTGAGGCAGACGGGGATCTGGACACTCCTGCTCCAAGCCCACACTATCCAGCCTAGCCCTTGGATGGGCATGGAGCCCTTTACTGTGGCTCCTCCTCATACACTCTCAGTCCTAACAATCAGCAGCACAGGGATAGAGAGTGTCTCTTATGCATTTTAGCACTAGTTTCATCTTTCACCAGTCAAGGCATTTAACTTGGTCCAAAAGAAAGAGAGAGAAAAAGCAAAAACATTATCAAGACAATGGTGAAACTTGATCTTTGTGTTACAATTCATAAGGGATATTCTCTCTAGGTCAGAGAATCCAGTTTTTTAAACAATATTATTTTGATTGCACTGTTCTGTGTTTTAATTTTCATCAAAGGTATGTATTTAATATCCTGTTGGATTATTTTTTTCTACTGCTTATTTAAATGTTGAAAAGGGTCATTTATAACCTTGCTGATACAGTAAAACTGTTAAAAGGTCTTTTCACCTCTTCTGGTATCTAGCCAATCATTTTTTTGTTTCATGTGCTTAGGTTTTTCAGTATCTGTAATGAGATTTCTGCTTTGATTACATAATAATAGTAGAGAGATGACAAGATACATCGGGGAGAGAGATGCAACAAAGGCTGGATTTGAACCAGAGACATTGCAGTTCATGGTCAGTCTCTCAACCTCTAAGCCATGGGGTTTCCATTGTTTGTTGAAATTGAAATTCTCACATCAGCATGGCTAGATACCACAATGGGAAAGTAAGAAAATGTTTTTTAATTTGGATTGACTGACCCTTTAAAATATTAAGAAATGTAAATCACACAACAAGGGCACACTGTCTACAGTCACACTGGCTGACTATGTAGCTATTGGCCTTGGATTATTACAGGTTAAAATAAATCACTATCCATACGCAATCATTTGATGTAATATTGCTCCTTTATTGGAAAATATATATTTTCAGCTATGACTTGAACATTCACAGTCTGATTTAAGGGCAGTATTAGGGTCCTCTGTCAACCTGGATCCATGAAGGAACACTTTCCTAACCAGCACCCAAGTGACATCCTTGTGGCCTTCTAAAAAAATTGGTGTTCATGCGTAATGTGGCTTATTGTCAGTGCAGTCGTCTGTAGACCAAGTTAAATCTCCTTGACTTGTGGGCTAATGCCTAAATGTGTATTCTGTGATATGCCAAGGGTCTTTTCACAATGGTGATTGTAGAAGTGAGTTTTGCATTTAAGCTTTTTAACCACTGACAGAATACTATTTGTTGACTTAGTAAATAGGCAAAGGAAACAACTGAATTGCCTACATGTTGTTGCCAGCTCATGTACGCACCTGTGAAATTGTGTGCATCCAGACTCTATTATTAGAGTTTCTATAAACTGTTGTCAAGTCCAGAAAAATATGCTATTTTATACTCTAGATTAATACAGGGGTCTTTTAGTATATTTATGCTTGTTGTTGGTCCTTAAAGAACCAGCACTGAGACATTTTGTTGTGTTTGCTTCTTCTAATTTGGGGGATGCTTAATGTCTTTCTTGGTTTGGAGGCCATTACTACATGGCAAGTATCTCTGCTAACATTTGTCTGTTTATCTTTCATATGAAGAAAAAAAACATAACAGGGTCTAGTGAATGTACCTGAATGTTTTAAAAACCCTACCAAAAGTATATATATATATGCTATATAGACTTATTCTATAGATAGAATATATAGATATATTGAGAAAAAAATATATATTTACATAGAGTAACTAGTGAATCAGCTGCTTTGTTCTGTCACAGTGGAGGAGGAAAATGAGAGAAGAATATATCTTTGCCAAAACTGGCAACACAAGCCATGTAGAGCTGTCCCTAGGTTTCTGACACAAAACGTAGGACTGTGAAAGAAAGACAAAGCACTGATGTGTACATGTCGCACTGAGGTAAACTACAGTATATTGTGCTACTGTTCATTGAATGCCATGTTTGAGTGTTCATCAGTGAACTGCCCTTTGTTTTCAAGCCCTCAACACAAACCAGGAAATAACAGAATTAAGAGTCAGACTCTTTTTTCCTCATTTAGATGAGAAACATACATGACTGTCAGCACAAGTCGGAAAGTGAAAAATCCCACATTTGGTGATATGTGTTTGGCTCACTTAATATGTTGACTGTGTCAAAAAAAAGACTGAAAGTGTTTGTGCTTGTAACTGTTTGTGTACCTGAAGAACCTGATGTTTAAGAGAATAAATATATGCTTTGTTGAAGAAATTGTGACTGTAGTGTTTTCTTAGAACAGGGGTACTCGAATACTGGTTCCCAACCCAACAAGTCAAGGCAGATGACCACCTACCCAGAGTCTGGTTCTGGTTCTTGTTCTGCTCATGGTTTGTACCTGTTAAAAGGAGTATTTCCTTGCCACTGTCTCCTATTGCTGCTTATGGTGGGAAGTGTTGGGTCTCTGTAAATAATACTATATGAATAGAGCCCTAACTTCTCTTAAGATTTGCTGCTATATAACATTGAATACAAGTCTTAAAGGTCTCTTCAACAGATTTCCACAGTATCATGTTTTCAGGAAAGTTGAATATTTAAGTTGAGATCTGTCACAACAAAAAACATGTGACAGACAAACGCGTAAAATGCCCATCATTACTTTCCAAAGTCCAAGAAGACTTCAAATGAATTGTTTTGCCCAGACAGCAGTTCAAAACCATAAGATCTATGAACAAAAAAGTCTACAGTCTGCTGAATGTGAACATCAGCAAGAACATCAACATTATGATGTTAGGTGGTTATAATGTTTACCATGTTCACCATCTTTGTTTAGCATATTAGCATGCTAACATTTAATTTTAGTGCAGTTGGGGCTGATGGGAATGTCAGTTTTAGGTATTTCTTCATAAATCTAAGTGTTACACATTTCAATTTTGACCTGATGATGGTACCAGATGAAAAGTCTAGGGATCGAAGTTATTACAAATCATTCTGAGGGGGATGTGTGTACCAAATTGAATGGCAAACCATTCAATAATTGTTAAAATATTTTACTCACAGCCACAAAATTCAACATCTCGAGAGCGCTTGAGGAAAAGTCAGGGCATCACCAAAGTCAGTGTGACCCAACTGACAGACCAAAATAGTCATCCATAGAGCCATCGCACTAGCATGGCTAAGAAGAGAAAAAAGAAGCAGATCCTTACTTTTGAAGAGGCTGGAATCTCTCCCGATTGACCAATTAATTGATTATTCTATTCAGCAAAATTCTGAAATAAGGAATAAAGCCATACTCACTTGCAAACATGATGTACTGTAGCAAAAACTATGAATTAAACGAAGGGTTGAGGCAGACAGGAGGGTAGAATCAAAGTGTATTCATCAGATGTGATTCAGATAATGGGATTAATTGATATTTCACTCTGGAAAGGTGTGGGCATGTGTGTAGTATTTAAGGGTCAAGCAAAGTGGGTGAGCCAAAGGGCTTTTAATAGCCTACATATGCCTTACCTCTGCTCCTCCCCTCCCAGCAGACCTTCCATCTGTCTGCTTCATAACATAATCAACCCTACAGATACGTGTGCATTTGTTTTTCTACCTTTTGGTTTTAATGCACATTGCTGTGTTTCTTTTACTAGATAGACCTAGATAAAATAATGCAACATTAGAGGGTTGAAGACAATTTCTCAAAGATTGCTGAGGTTCAGAGAAAGATGAGGTTTCCATGTTCTGAGAGGAGCATAAAAACAATAGCTGTATACCTTGTGAAGACTTCATATTTAATGAATGAAGATTTCATTATTAATGACCTAAACTTCCCCTCTACTTATCTTTTTTAAGCTTCGGAAGATGCATGTAGAGTAAAAAGAAACACTAAACCAATTTTTTTAAATTCACAGACATCAGAGAGGGACAAATAAGATGTACGCTTGAGTATGCACTTTCTATAAGTTTCCATGCCGTCAGAACCAAATGCTCTCTTTTCTGCTCTGCTGCAGGCCTATCCCTGGTAGTCATTGCCACGCCAATGTGGAATGCAGGTCCTCAGTTCTAATTGATTTCGGGGCACATGACCCTTTATCAGAGGTCAAAGGGCACTTCTGGTGTGCTTTCTGCTGCTACTCAAACAAGCAACAGCCCAAGAGAGAGAGCAACCCCCTGATACAAAACAACCTCAGCTAGGTTACCGTCAGCTCCTCAATTTCTTCAAACTACTTTGTAAGGACTCAGAGGTTTCAAATGAGAATGATTCAACTTCAGGTGGCTTTCAGCTGCGGTGGAACACAGATAAAGCTGCAACATCAGTACATATCGGGGCCCAATCTAGCGTTGCCATCGCACCACATCGCACGCGCAGATAAAAAGGAAAGCGCTATACGGTGATGCATATTTCCCTTTAATCAGAGCTAACGTGTACCACAGCCATCACACTGCACTCCCACCTCACTGTGGCTCTCAGGGGGACAGGAGAGATCAAAGCCAGCCAACCCCCCGCCCCACCTTCCCGCTTGTACATGATCAGTGGGAAAGAAGGAGAACTGGGGACTGTTCTCTTTCTTTCTTTCTTTAGGTATTGAGCACCCTATTCAACACTACCGTGGTCCTTGAATTGTTAAGACTGAGCAAGAAATGTAAGTGGCAAACTGCTCTCTTAATCCTATTTTCAGAAAAATGTTGGACATGTTGTTCTACTTATGCCAGGGGAAACATACATACTTAGTGTCTGTACCTGTTTAGCTTTTGAACGTGTTGTTTCTCTTTCATTTGACCCTGATGCACCGATCTAGCAGGGGGGAAACAAGACCGCTAAACAACATGCAGGGAGACGTGGAATAACAAAACTGGCGTCACTGGGAGAATGTCAGGGAGATTTATAGGACAGTAAAAATGTGACCCACACTGACCACAGATGTTCTCAAGAACAAGTTAGGTGGGGTGTAACGTGAGTGCAACATGAAATCTTTTGGCTAACGAAAGCTCCACTCCCACCTTCTCACTTCTCGTTGTTGACGCTTTGTTGCCAGTCTGTCTTAATACACTAACATCTGTGAAGCTGCTGTCAGCATGTGCAGTATGTTGGTGATACGTGTGCACATTCATCAAAGTGACTCTATGGTTTCATCAAAGATTTATAAACCCTCCTGGATGTCAGGACTTAGATGTACAAATCGGTAATCCCACATCTATGAAATCTACCTCCATCTCTCTCTTTATCTGGGGATGTGATCCGCCCTTCCTTTCCCTGCTGCCTCTCGATCTCAGGTTTCAAAGCGTCCCGTGTCTCATCACCCTCCCAGATTATTCATCTAATGAGCAGCAGGGCTGATCAGGTGAATAATTGATGATGGGTGGCTGGAGAAAGGCATCGATCCGAGCAGGGCTGTGGCTCTAAATGGAGCAGGGAAGGAGACACCTCAGGAGGATGAGCAGGCGCAGGTACATCACTGCAACACCGTGCTGTGTGGGCTGATTGGGATTCAGATTCAGTACTTGTGTCAGCTGCATGAAGAGGAAAAGGATAAAGAGCCACATCTGGAGGACATTCTCAAAAACATGCATCAGGATCCCTATATGATAAAGCTTTGTTTCAGGTACCACAATATGGAACAATGTTAGTGTTGTCAGCAGTGTTGTATCATGTTCAGATTGTGAAACGTGGAGATAGTAGTGTAGTGAAACATCTGATTATCATAGCCCAGGACCTTCCTGGGGCCTTAGTCTGTGAATCATTAGGCCATAATGGGCTTGTGATGTACTTAATTTTTACCAACTCATATGCACGGACAACCACTTGTGACCCCAGTGGCATTGTTGATAAGACATGAATTAAACAAATGATTTTACTTTATAATCCTGTGTCCCAGTGTCAGATGTTAAAGCAGCTATAATTGATATTTTAATTACAATGTATCAAATGACAATGTGACATGAAAGTGGTAGCTCGTACTGATGAACCATTAACACCTGAAAAGAGTAATATCATAGTAGGCGATGTGTGTTTGGATGTCAGTTGGCAAAATACCAAATCAGGCTTTGCAGAGAAAATGCCACTTGATTTGAATGTGGGTAGTGCTTTTAGGCTGTGATGATGCTGAAAACATCACAGCGGTCCCTTCTGTTGAAACAGAATCAACTTTTAGAGAAATGCAACCTGACGTCACATAAGCTGGTGATCAGACTGAAAGATGCCCACGGGAAAAGAGCCTTGTTTACCATGTAGCACTGTAGCATTCTGCTGTTTACTCAGCAACTGAGAACATGGGAGAGATCACCGCTGTAATGAACTTTCCAGAGCTGTATAACCCTGCCTCAAGGAAGTTAGCTGCTGTGCAGTCACTTGGCAATGTATCGCTCTTCAAGTCGGGATTGGTGGTTAGTATTTCTACTTGTGCTACAATCAGCAAGGCCATGTAATGACACTGCCAAACAACTCTGCACTAATCACTGCAACACTTGATTTGATGTGAATACAGACAACTGCTCTGCATTGCTCTGTATTTGCTATCACGCCCACAATATCTTACCGATTTGATTTATGTAACTCTCGTAATCATACCTCGCCCATATATTCCATTTCGTTCAGAAATACTGTGTCACGTTACAAAACGTGAAAACTGACGGGCCAGATCAGGGCAAACATTCACTAGCTGATGCCAGACATCTCTATGAAAGCATATGGACTAACCCCAGGATTTTATAATTGTGGATATGTGAATCCAACTGCTGATTGTGAACTCTTCAGGAAGTGATCTTATAATTTGTTTATGTAAATCACTTACTAACTAATTAGTTACCTGTAAATCCATATAACTCCATGTTTAATCCTCTTGATCCTTTTGCTTTGTTCGTAAAACGTCAGAATGAGCAGGAACTGGACTCGAACTAAAATGCAACAATGTATCATTTTTTACGTTGGTCCCCACCAAATGAACCAAACTACTGGTGTGAAAGCACCCTTAAACCTACAGTTACTGACTCCTTTCATCCAGCGGTGTGCAGTAGAGTTTAATCAATCAAACATATTAATTTCCTTGAGAAACTCATATAAGTCTGTTGGACAATACTTACTACAACAATGTGTCATTACGAATAATGTCAGCCTTGAAAACATCGACGGTTGATGGTAATTGTTGCAGATTCTGTGTGCTGAGAGCTACTCAGTACCTTAAAAATACATATCTTTCTCTCCTGTTCCGTTCCCACTCAGGATCCAATAGCCTCTCTGCATTAGAGATGACTGCACAGTCAACTGAGCCAAATCAAAAATATGCTTTCGATTTTATTTCTGCCAAAGGAACAAGTTTAACCAACCTCTCCAACTTCATACATCCAGCAAGTGCTTACATGGAACGATGGACCGCTCCAAGAGTATTGAAGAGATCTCCACTCTTCTTACGGCTATCATGCAAAAAAAGTGAAATGTTTTTCTCTCCAAGATTGGGCTTGTTAACACTGAGATTACATGGACTTCAAGACAAGCTTTATCTGAACACAATGTGCCCTTCATTCATTCCTGTACAGGAAAAGTAACAGATCTGATCACTCAACCCTACAGTGTGTATGTGTGACACCTTATTCTAATGTGGAGCTTATGGCGAGTATGTTGGTGACATTGCTCCAAGTGAGGCCCCCTCTCCTTTTCCATGTCGCTTCGATGGGGAATCCGCTACGGGGTGCTGCTCATTGCCTTTTGGTCCAGATGGTCAAGAGCTCCCGGTGTTCAGTGGGGTAGGCGCCGTTTGCCCAGGGGGACTCCTGCCATCTGTTCCAACCCTCTCCTCACTTCTCATATAACTCTCTGAGCCTCCATCTCCTTAATGTAAAGGCTCAGATCTGTCAGGATAAAGGTCTGATTCTGTCCCATCCTGTGTTGCTCCTTAACTGATAAACAATATGCCTCACCAAGATAGAAATATTTACCAGGAGCTGATGAAAAAGTGCAGTAAAAGTTGTCTTTATTCTGTAAAGATGGGCCTATTTAAGCCATGTCCTGTCCTCATTCTTCGCTTTCACATCAGCTTCTATTTCTGCTACCTGCGTGTGTGTGTGTGTGTGTGTGTGTGTGTGTGTGTGTGTGTGTGTGTGTGTGGTAGTGTACTACATGAAAGTGTGTGTGGGTGTCCGGCAGAATTCAAACAAGACAGAGAGCATCTTTCTGGAGTCATCTTAGCCCCGGGGAATGTGGCGAGATAACCGGATGCTAATACCGCTCTTTGCCTGTGGGGAATTACGTCTGCCTGAGCAGTAACCTACATTTACTGAGCAGTCTTACACATAAGGTTAATGAATCAGGCCTGCTGGAGGACGAATGGACCCTTCATATGAGCATACACACAGATATAACAATCATCAATACAATCATACCAGACACACTCACTCGCACACACAAACAAACAAGGAGCTTTCTGTTTGCTGCAGCGCAAAAGCTAACAAGGTTAGCAAGTAAGCAGGCATCTGAATGGGTAATTTATTTATTTAGTCTGGCTCCAAGGAGCCGTGGGCGTGGACTAATAAGAAGAAGTGTGTACTTCTGTGTGTGTGGAAGAGAAAGAGATTTTGATCAACTCATTGTTTCTTCTCACTCCCATCTGTAATTAAGACAAGAAAGAAATTCTCATCTCTGATTTGATAGGTTAATTAGCTCATGTATAGGTAATATCATATGCAACTAAAAACTGAGCAGATTAAAGAGGGCAGATTGAGTGCATTTTGTCCAAAGCATTATGGGGAGGGATGTGTGTGAGTACAAGGTAAGTGAATTGAGTATGGGTGTGTGTGTGTGTGTGTGTGTGTGTGTGTGCGAAACAGAGAGAGATGTGCCCCACCGCCCCACTTCCAATCCCTTCTCGTCCCCTGTCCCTTCCCCCTCAACGGTAACTCTGGCTGGGATCCACTCACCGTCTCCCCCTGGGGAAGACCGCCATCCGACTCGGGTCGTCAGAATCAGTTATCCTCATCCCCCTTTTTCTCCTCGGCAGCGTTTACATGAGTCACATTTTTCAGACCCTGTCTCAAGCTACCACTTTCTGTCCTTTCTTCCCTCCTTCCTTCACAGCACACCTCCCACCCTTCTCCTCCACCCCGAGGCCCCCCTGTCAGGACCCAGGAATAATTCCCCTTCTTTTCCAATGCTTTTGGGAGGAAAATGGCGCAAGGTGATAAATCTGTGGCGATGTACTGTAGAAAAAAATTAAACGAAGGAGAAGAGATGGGAAGCCGGGAGGCTCAGCGCTGCTGCCTGCTCAGCACAGCAGATAAAAACAGTCCAGCCCAGAAGGATAGAGACTGAGGGATTGAAAAGAGGAGTGGCAGAGTGAAACGGGACAGAGACTTACTCACCTTGGACACTGGATGCATGATCCTGAAGGCAGCTGAGTTTGCTCACAGGATATCATGCATCTGGAAGCCTTTAGCGCTCCTCCTAGCCGGAGCTGTAAAAACATCATTTTAACATAAATAAAGAGCAGAATCACCTTAGACCTGCAATGCTCAGCTGTTGGAATTAATGCTCAGGTATCACAGACCTTATTGAGAAGAAAACAATAGATCACTGACCTAGGGCTGATATGTGGGTGGGTTTGTGTCCATCAAGATAATCAATACCACATTATTCGCGAGAGCAGAGCCAAAGAGAGGTTCTGGTGCTCCCAACAATTCTCATATTTAATGCTTGACTGATTTTAACAGCTGTGATTTTAACACAGGGGTTAGATACCAACTCTACCGGGCATCCACAGGCACCACGAAAATACTTAGGAAGCAAACCTGGAGTGTTTACCTGCCCCGATGAGTAACCGAAAATACAAACAATGCAGGGCATAATTGGCATTGATGCACTTTAAAAGCCCTCCTCCTCCCCTGCAAACACCTGCAGCCCATGAAGCCGGGTGTCCCCCTGGGAAATCACACATTAGCATTTAGCCGTTTCATCTGCTGCACTAATCAGAGCCAAACATTTCAATAATACAACACAAGAGCTGTTACGCAACCCAAGGAAAGGGGTGAGAGAGAGAAAAAGAGCACAGAGTGAAAAGGTATTTCCAGAGGTTGCAAAGTATTTGGCGCCTGCTCTAAATGGCTGGATGGATCTGGGTGGGTTAGAGGGTGAGTCAGTGACCCAAATTGACCTCCCAATTGTTTTCCATGTAACCACAGTGTATTGAAATCTGTATGATTTACCAACTTCCACAGGCGCTCCAAAAATGACTTTATTCTACAGTTTACAGGCTCTGTGAGCTACATAGTAATATCAGCATGCACACAGTGAGGATGTTAACATATTACTGTTTACTATGATTAAGATCTCAGCATGTTAGCATTTGCACAAAGTACAACAGGTTGAGTTTTGTAGGATTTCTGGTTGTAAATCAAAGTATTGGACAAATAACAGTTTTGTCCTGATGATGGAACTAGATAAAATGTTATAGGATCACCAAAGTTATTCCAATTCATCCTGAAGGGAACACGAATGTCTGAACACATTTCACAGCAATCCATGCAACTAGTTGTTGAGATATTTCACTGGAAATATGTCAGGGGATCACCGTCATTTGGATTCATCATTTAGGAACCAGTAATGTCTGTACAAACACTCCACAGTCCATCCAGCACATTTTAAGATATTTTACTGGGTGAGTGAAAACTTTGACCTGTTAGTGGCACTAGAGGAAAAATCAGGGGATCACCTCAGTCATTAAGATTTATCCTCTGGGTAACATGGCTTACCAAATGTAATGGTAATTTATTCAGTAGTTATATAATACACATTTTAGTCTGGACCAAAGTGGTGGACTAACAGACTGACCAACTGACATTGCCTTCCATAGAACTAGCGTGGAAGAAAAATCCAACTGGCTATAAAGTTATGGAAACGTGTTTCTGTACAAATCATATTTGAAATACACTCCGTGGCTGTTCTTGCTCACACTAACGGGCAGGTTAGTTTAGTTTGCACCCACTCTGGAACCACCTACCTAACAGTTCATCAACTTCATACAGCTCCCCCCTTTAGACGCCAACCTCTCCTGCAGTCTGTGCTCCCTTCCTGGGGCTTGGCAACCCCTGATCAGCCTCTCTGGCCTGCAGCAAGCAGGAAATGGCCTATTGTTCTGAGATAATGTGAAATATAATGTTCCCCTGCACTCTTGGAAGCATTCTGCCCTGACAGCCTCATCGCTGTGGGCAACAGTAGGCGCCAAGTATATGAGCACCTGCCAAACAAAGACGTCCATCAGCGGTGCAGTGATGCTGGTTTACAGCAGAGAGCAGAGAGGGGAATCCCCTGATGACTTGTGGGAAAACAAGCACCTCTCACACAGCCGTTTCACGAAAACTCACCTCCTCCCACTCAATACAACCTGGGAGATTTTCTATCATCTTTTGAAGCACATGTGGAAATACACCTCTGAGTGCATTTGAGGCGATACAGAAAGTGAGGGTGAAACATAAACGCTGAAGGAGAGCTTCTTCATTGTTCCCTCTGGAAAGAACCGGAGTCAAACACTTACATCACCGAAGTGTTTAAGCTCGGCAGATTCATTTCCTTAAAATCAGTTCATCAATCCGAGTGATAAAAGCTACAGCAGACAAGCCAACGAGAATCACAGTTTGTGAATTTGCACCCTCACAGACACATGTAAGAAATTAGACTGTTTCCAAATGCGACCACACGAGCCGTGTTTCGGAGGGGCCTCGCAGCACGGATCAACATGACGAGACCCTACATTTAGTCAAAAGCTAAAACACTCATTGATCATTGCAGTACACTACGGAGCCGCACACTCCCTGCTGTGGAAACAGTGAGGGAGTTTGTTTATTTGAATGAATCACTAGCCAAAAACTCATAAATATCCTTGGCGACGGTACAGATTAACAAAGCAGCTTGCAGAACAAGGACGATAGAGAGCGAGAGAGGGACCTTCCATATTTTGTAATGGAAATAGAGCAATATTTAAGCCTAAATGCCTGCAGGAATAGGTTTATGAACATAATATGAGTAACCACAATTTGTCATTCTCCCTTATTCTGCTCCTCATGAGTATAAAGTCAGTAAGGCTCGTACATTAGCAGGTTATTACTGTCATCTTACTTAAACTTAGAACATTAGTTCCTCTGAAGGATAATTATGGGGCTTGTATTTCAGGTCCTGATGGAATAATAACTGTATCGAAGAAACTTTATTTAGGATTGCAGCTCAACAGTTGGCAGGACCTAAAAGTTAAAAGGCCTCTGCTGTTACTTGAGGTGGCGTTTCACCTTTCTTCAGTTTATTCAGCTGTTGTCTGAGATAAAGCATGCTCAGAAACCATGAAGAAATGCTCCTATAACTTAAACATTTTCAAATAGGATTCTCCATGAGGTGAAATATGTAGAGGGTGGCACATTCAGGTAATAAAAGGGTGTACATCCGTCAGATTAGTGACAAAAATGAGAGTGTGTGGGATTAAGGTAAAGCGTGGATGTAGCTCCTTTTGCTTTATTACTCATCTTACATTCAAGGGATCTTTTTTGGAGGAGGTACGCACCTAAATGGATTAAAGTCACAATTCACTCCACGTACAAAACAGACATTTAGGCATATATCCTCTTCACTGTATCTTTGTGACTGTATGCTTTGATGTTCAACCAGCCGCCCACTGTGACTTTCTTACAGCTGCAGAATTGTCTGTTCAGCAGAGCTTTGGCTCAGACATTTGGAGGTGCCTAACACTGCCATCTATTGTTCTTCTTCTAAAGGCTCTTAGGTTTGTGCTTCACAGTTGGAAGTGTATTGTTTTCAAAGATTTAAGGAGGCTGTCCACGAGGCTTCACAGCACAGGGTATAAGTTTTGCAAAAGTATTTTTATGTAACAGTGCATCTCACCTTGTTATACATTTTCTATTGGATTATATATTAGGATTATTTTTTACATGTTATATTAGCTCTTTTATGCCAGACTAAAGACTGGCGTTTTGTAATTGTCAGGCAAAAACTTTGAATCCCCCAAATGGAACTTTTCGAAAAAAAAAGCAGCCTTACTTTGAACATCCATAATGATGCATTTTCCGACCTACTTTAAAGCTGGAGTGCGAACTTTGTTGTTGTTTTGCAGTCAATGCGTGCTTGTGATGTATGCCTACAGGGGAGCTCGCTCAAATTTCCACATATCTAAAAAATTAACCATTATTTATTTGCCTAAATGTAACAGCTATATAGCCCACTTCAAATATTTTACAAAGACCAACCTGTCATCCTCCACCATGACAGTTGTGTTGTCTTTTTAGCTAGACTAGTTCTTTAGTTCATGAGTAAGATCACTCCGAAGGGTTGTTTGATCTCTCACCTTGTGGAAAAAGACTGTGGATAATCTCAGCCAAGGGCCATTTACTAATGAACAATTTAACATTTACAACTGCAGATTTGATAAATCATAATACAAACCCCTTTATAAAAATGGAAACTTTTTAAAAACAGACTTGAATTAATAATGGACAAGTAGTTGTTAAAATAAATCAAGTTTGAACAAATTCAAAATAAATCGTAATTTGTTTAGATTTATTTAAACACAATCTACGGCCTATCCTAAAATACAGTGTAGAATTAACATTGTTCAGTTCATTTATGGTTACTGTGCTGCTTCATAGCTAGCTAGCATTTGTTGCATTAAGTGAGCAAACAACAGCCTTGTGTTTTGTCTGGTATTTTACATTAATGGTCTTGACTCCGAAATGCTTCAACAAATTACTTTCCTGGTTTGGTGTTATGATTATCAACTTATAAACCTTTAATAAAGAGTTTCCTATTAGAAAGTGGTCATGGTATTTCGCAGGCAGCACAGCCTGCTAGTTTTCTCCTTTTTGCGGTACAAAAGCCTAATTTACTGATAGGGCATACCATAAGTTAGACACACAGCATTTCAATAACACTCCCTGCTTGAGTAGAAGGCACAGCCTGTTCATACCTCATAACTGATGTATAAAGCATTAGTAAATGATTTATTATTACCATCAATAAAGCCATAGTTACAACAAACCCCTGATAAAGAGTGCCCTATTAAAAAGTGGTGCTGGTATTTCACATATTAGCAGTTATGGGGAAATAAAAAACATACTGAACCCAATGTTTTCATAATGTTCACACAACCATGATATGCCCTCTTGCATGGAAGCAGAACAATATCATAATTCTTCCAAGAATGGATGCAAAAAGGCCACATGCCTGTACACGGGAGCAAGGGAAAGCAACAACAGGCCTATAAACTTGTAAGCTGACATAAACAACAAAGCCTTGCCTGTCGTAGACAATATCTTTCTCACACGGTTAACTCAACTATAATTACGGCGCTGTGCACCAGGCTATCTGAGATTACAGGAGTGAGTTACACCTGATGCCAAGGGAAAGTACTCCATACTTTAAATATTTAATCAGCCCCTTCACCGTGAAGCAAATGAGGCGAGGCAAAAGTTGTTGAGTGGCTGAGGAGAGTTGGGAGGGAGGGGGCTGCCCTGGCTGCATTTTGTGCACATGCAAACATGAGTGAGTGCCTGACACACACATATGAACACATATGCACACACACCAGAGAGTTAAGTATGTCATTACCTCGTGATTTTTCTGTTGATAGATCTATTACCGTTCTCTTATTTCAGAGGAACCTGAGAACCTCTATGAGTATGTACAGTATGTGTGTGAATAAGTATGTGAGTGTTGAGGGAATGGGGTGGGGGTGGTCTGCACACCTGCCCAGGGTCAGAGCCAAGACTGTGTAAGGCTCAGCCACAGCGAGCGGCCGGCCGTGAGGACACAAAGGAGAAATTCTTGTCCACACTAAGCCGGTTAGAGCTCAACCTGCTTCACTTAAGCAACACGGAAAGTGACACAATCAGGTGCTAAATCCTGCATGCCTTGTATGTTCAAGTGACCATGAAATGAACCATCCGCAGAGGTATATTTAAAGCGACACACGATATAGTCTGGGGTGCAGATTACAGAGAGGGCTTGTCTGAGAGGTGCAACCTGATAAATACAAAGAACCTGTGTACTGTTCACACAGTATTCAAACAGAAGCCATATTTGATTTAGTTCACCTTTCTTGGAATATGCTACTTCATTAGGTTATACTAGTTACCTCCAAAACAAGTAGTGTAGTTATAACTTTTGATTTGTACCCTACAGTTTGTGCAACAGTATCTTTTTATTATGTGTATTTTCCTTTTTTTATCACAACTTTGGAATGCCCACTACTCTTCTAGTCTTTTTCCAGCAGGAAACACTAGTGAAGCGACAAGGGTGTGATCAGGGTCGTCTCTAGTGCTTTGGGGTCCCCATGCAAAATTTAGTTTGTTGCTTGTAAATTTTATTTATTTATTTGTTTTGAGCATATAGGTGCTTCCATGTTATTTAAATGAAAACATAATGGCAGCTTATGCAACTGTATAATCCACATATAGCGAGAAACGACTCTGGATGTGATCCCTCACTGGTGTTTGTTGGAACATACAACCGAGCTGAATATACCATTAAAAGGAACAGCACTCCAGGTCTCTGTAGTGGTGGGTGAGAAGTTTGCATCTAGGGCCCCCATTAAGGTCTCTCACATGAAGCTGGGATAGCACAGCTGCATGGAAAATCTTCCTTTTGGTTCCACTGATTTTTGGCTGGCTACCCGCCTCTTCTTGGGTGTGTCAAGATCTGTTTGAATGTGCTCTCTTAAAAGTTGTTAAAGTCTTATTGAAATTATTAATGGAAAGATTGACTAATATTCTCTTTTTGTAGTAAATACATATAGGAAATTACCAGCCCTTCTCAATTTCAGACCAGTTACATTAAACTTTCATTAATCAAATTTTCTGGCCACTTGGGGGCAGTGCTGTAAACACAGCTGACATATTATCGCCTCTTAAAGTTGTTGCCAAGCAGTTAACAAAATATACATCCAGC
Source organism: Nannoperca australis (assembly GCA_036023655.1). NCBI lineage: Eukaryota > Metazoa > Chordata > Actinopteri > Centrarchiformes > Percichthyidae > Nannoperca > Nannoperca australis. The sequence goes on along the minus strand of JAVQJD010031718.1, from coordinate 4,610 downwards.
AGATAAAGACCAACATTAGAGTTTTTTTCTGTCCACCTGATGAAAGGTAGACCAATGTTCACTCTTCTTTTAACTTTGTTTTGGTCTTCAGCAACTTCTGAGACAAAATATCAGATTCTTTAGCTGTGAAACATTCCACTTCGTTCACCAGCTAATCGTTAACATTATTTGTCAATCGTCCGTCAGACAAGGTTTTGTGAGCATTTGCAGGCCATAAAACCAAATCAATAAATTGAAAGATGAGAAAAATGCTCCTTAGAGCTGAGGTGAACTGCAAAGTTGTGAAAATTAAGGGTAGAAATGATATTTGAAATGACACCTTTTACATCACACAGCATTTGACATCATGTGCCAATACAAAAATATTGATTTATGCAGCTTTAAGTCACAGTTTATCCAAATTTAATGTATTAATCCAAACGGTCCCAGATGTCATTTTGCACAGCTTGACCCCAAAAGTGGGTACTGTCAGACTAAAAATCGACACCAGGGCTGTTTTTATGTTTGGTAACAGATTATGGTAATGGCAAATAAACTGAAAAAGATTGTCATCATTATAGTCTCATGTTGATAAAAGGCCAGACAGCAGCCTTCTCCTTGGGCGTTTACCACCCTGAGTAAATTAAAATGTGTGAACAAGGCAAATTGTTGGTGAGAACTCACCATGTGTCATGGACAAAAACACAAGCAAGACATTTACCATTATTTATTTCCTAGTCTCACCCCATTTTTAGAAATAGAGGGGAAATAGCTACACAGTGCTCAGTCATGCCAGGGCCATGCTGACATCACACACTGGAAGATGTGCCCGCATAATGATTTCATCACATGCTGACATCACCTCGCACCTCTGTCAGCTGAGAGTGATGCGTCCGTGGTCTGACGCCATCCCTGCTGTGTTTACTGGACTGCTCTGTCTGTCAAGATGACATCAACGCAGCTTCACCTCCCTGAAATGAGGGAGTCAGCCGCTCCTGTCTGTTTGACGAGAGGAGAGGGAAGGAGGTGTGGAGGGCCCATCAGAAAAGCTTGAAAATGGATGAGGCGGAGTATGAGAGCATTCGGCAGACAGAGGTGAATCATGTTTAGCGCACCGTGATGTTCGGCATTTTCATTTTTAATTCGAGCAGTGACAAGAGTTTTTCTTTATTTCTTTAATCCTTCCTTGTCCTTTTCCCTCCATGTCATTTACCTTTATTACTGTAATGACATGATAAAGTATACTGCGGCTGATCAAACAGAAAGCCAATGGGTAGATTAGAAAGTCTGACCCCAGGCCCGAGGGCCTCTACATGGGACTACATTACTACAACTCCTCCTACTATGAAGGAGGTGAAGGTGAGACATAAAAGAGAAGAATAGTTCTTTAGGATATTAATCAAAGCCATTTAATAGTTTTAGTGAGCAGAAAGGGGAAAAAAAGCATTTAGGTATTTTATCAGACAGAACAAAAAAGGTTCCAATCTACCCAGTTAGGATTTTCTGCGGGGCTCAATACTGTCATCCGGCAGTTTTCAATCTGCACTGTGCACTATTTCTCCTGGCTGGTCCCTGGAGAGAGTAAGTGGAGATGGCTGGAGGAGAGTGATGCTCTTTAGACAGTGGATCAGTTATCGCTGAGCCGAGGAGGCAGAACCTGTGATAGATGCTCTTCCCCAGGAGAGATGTGGAGCTGATCTTTGTGGATAGGAGAGAAAGAAAGGTGGGGAAGGAAGGAAAGAATGAAAGGTGAAGAGTTTAAAAGAAAGAAAAATGTTCTCTGAGAAGCTTCGTCTGTTGAGACTGTCCTCTGCTGGTTGTATCAGAAGTGGTTCTGCGTGACTGTGCACTCTTTATTAATATGAGTTTACTAGAGGGAATGAAGCAGCAGGCAACATGACATCAAGAACAGTATGATCAAACACAGAAATCAGTATCACTGAACTCACAGAGGCAGCCTCTTCTCTCTTGTCTTTGCCTCTTTCTCATTGTTTTTCTTAACATTATTTGTGCCAGTGTGTATGTCAAAAGGAAGAAAGGCAAAGGGTTTGTTTCCGTACAGAAACTCTCTATGATTCATGTTTCCTTTGCTTTGATGTGCGAGCTGTGCACGGCCCCAGGATAAACCATTTCAGGTTGTCTAAACAATTTCCAATCACTGTTTCCATATTTAGGTTCTTATGTGGAGGAGAGAGGAGAGGGCCTTGCATGCTAACACGCTACTCTCTGAGCAGCAGGGAGGAGGAGAGAACCAGATTCTATCCATTAAGAGTGAAGCCAGACATTGATTTGTGCAGACTGAACACGCGTGCACAAACAAACATGCATATGAGCACACAACACACATCTGCACAAACATATGCCCCGTGAGGTCAGCTTACCGGCAAACCGAGAGCCCCTAAAAACACCCACTTCAATCTCTCATCTCGCTCTCCAAACACACATCTGCTCCCCAGCGTCCCTCCCTTCTAACCCTCTATGAAATCAACCCGAGCTCTTATTAGTAAGGCCCACCCACCTTTTCTCTGCTCACCTTCCCAATTACCTAAAATCCTGTTCTGTAAAAACCCTCAAACAATTTGAAAACTGCAGAGCAAACAAGAACAACACTTTATGTCCACAGCTTTATGGCATGGAGAGAAAATGCTTGTGTGTGTGTGCTGCATGACATCATTCAGCTGTTCCTCTGGGCAGGACTCCATCCAACTAAATAATCCAGGCCAGCTCCATAAAGCAGGGAGTGCCGCCACATTCCCCCAGCCATGAAATATCAAGTGGTATTAAGTCACCGTAACTGTCAGCCTCCTTCCGTCCTCATGCTTCCTCCTGCACTCACACATGAATGCACAGTTCATTTGTTTCAATTTAATTTCCATACGCTATGTGCAAAATGTAAAGAAATCAACAAAGAAACTGTTATCTGTTCACAATTTATTGTCTTTCTGTTTGTGCGACGGAATCAGATGTGCAGTATGCATGCAGCAGGTGGCTCCACATTAACCTTACCCACAGTCTGAGCAGCACAGCAAAGCGCAGCGCAGGGCAAGGATCTGGTTTCGGCCCCTCACTCTTCCATCCATCCCTGCGGACTCCCATTATACATGACATCAGAGCCTCTCGACAGCCTTGCACAGCTGTGGCCAGAGCAGAGCAACACCCAGGATTCACCCCACCTTATATGTCCTCAAACATCACAGCTTAGTGGAGACTTTTCTTCTCTAATTTTCTTTTTCATATAATTGACAGATAAAATATATTTTACAGATATAATGCAGATCATTTAAAATAATGACTTTAAAAATGTGTTTTCAGAGCAATTTCTAACATTTCAATTCTGGATCCTAGCTGGTCAACAACAGCAGCTGTGCTAATTCAAATGGTTTAAATCTACTGAGTCAATGCTTTCCTGTGACTGCAATGATTTATTGAGGCAAGACAAGCAAGACCAAGCCTGCGTGTGGTGCATTAACAGAAGTAAGTTTGAAACTGCATGTGAGATTTTGAAAATACATTAACCTAAATTTAACCTCAATCAAAGTCACATTTGAACATCATTTCCAGTTAACAGTTAACATGAATGCATACAAGAAACTTTGAATTGAATTTGTGGAATGTCAGTTTTTTCTCTCTCCTGCATTTCTGTTTCTTTCACAACCACTGAGGAACTTTAACAGGTGCTGGCTCCGCTTTCAATCCACAAGAAGCATAATGGGACAAAAGAACAACTGGCGAGAACACCTGTTTTCTACCAGGCTGGGAAACTGGATCTCATTCCCAAATCGCACTTGAGAGTCAAAAACAAAGCGGCACTATCCCCTGCCTTTTCTTTTGTTACAGCTGAAGAAAAGTACATCCAGTTTTCATCTAGTTAACCTCTTTGTTTTATTTGAGGGACCATCTGAATGGTGATGGAAGTTGTGCTTCACACCTTTCTGGGCTGCACCACAGAGACACCATGTGGTGGCAAGTCACAAACCAGATCCCAGCAGGAACAGCAAACATAACAGGTTTTATAGTCATCCTCCACTGTATTGTGCCAGTTTTAGTCATTTCTCAAATACTGCAATCGCAAAAGTGATTTACGTCACATGACAAAATCATCATACTACCTACGTCTACCTAAGAAAGCTCCCAATGGTAATGTAAAGTCCTCCTTATGGTTTGGAAATGCCAAGATGTCTCTGCACTTTTTAAGTGATAAGCAAAATGATACAACATATTTTAGGCAGGAATATTCCTTATTTTCCCTACTGGCCTACTTTTAAGTGGTGATTCTTTGCTCTGGTTTCAAAGAAGATCATATCACGTCTGACAGCAAGTAGCTTGTTCCCTTGAAGAGCCATCATATGCTCTGTTTAAGACTCTGGATCTATGGTTGCTCCTGCTGCCCCCATGTTCCTGCTCAATTGGAACACTCAATACTTCTATGATTGTTATTGCTCTTATTATTATTACAATTATTATTATTATTATTATTGCTATATATTTTTTATATTATATTGCTAATTTTTGTAAATTTATTAAAAAAGAAAAACTGAAATATCACATGGTCATAAGTATTCAGACCCTTTGCTGTGACACTCATATTTAACTCACATGCTGTCCATTTCTTCTGATCCTCCTTGAGATGG
>JAVQJD010031717.1:0-14997 GCA_036023655.1 Nannoperca australis | reverse complement strand
GAATTAGAATATCATGGGAGTTTAATTATTTCAGTTATTCAAGTCAGAAAGTGAAACTCAGATTCATTACACACAGTGAAATATTACAAGCCCTTGTTTCCTTTAGTTTCAATGATTATCAATGACGGTCTTCTGGAGAACTGCCAAGTCAGCAGTCTTCCCCATGATTGTGTTGCCTACTGAACAAGACAGACACCATTTAAAGGCTCAGGAAACATTTGCAGGTGTTGTGGGATAATAAGCTGATTAGAGTGTGACACTGTGAGTCTACAATATTAAACTTTTACACAAATTCAAATTTTCTGAGATACTGAATTTTAGGTTTTCATTAGCTGCAATCTATAATCATCACAATTAAAGGAAATAAAGTGTTAGGGTCTGTGAACTGTGGTTTATATTTCCTGTTTTGTTTTGAAATCCTGGTCTGTGTTCTTGTATCGGTTGATTTTCTGTCCTTGTCTCGCTTCCCTCCCTTTTTGATGATTATCACCTGTGTCTTGTTTCGCACCTGTTTCTGCTCCCTTTGTTTGCCTGTGGGCTATTTATATGGTTGCCTCCCTTTGGGTGGTTGTCGGGTCATTGTTAATGTTCAGGTATGTGGTTTTAAATGCGGATTATGTTATGGTTCTTGGATTATGGCTTTGAGTGCCGTTCCTGCCTCAAGTTGTAAATTGCAATAAACTCTTCATTGTTCCACCTGTGAGTCTGCATCTTTGGGTCCAAGAACACTGCCACTTGGCCCCTCCTAACATAAAGGGCTTGAACTATTTCACTCTGTATAATCTTTATATGAGTATCACTTTCTGACTTACTGAAATAATTTAACTTTTCCACAATTTTCTAATTCATTGAGATGCACATTATTGTATCCACCATGCAGGAGACCTATAAGGCTATAAGAACAAATAAAAAGCAAGTAATGGTAGTATCTAAGTTTTGTGTGTGCCTTATAATAAAATCATTAGTCATTTTTTGTAGTATTATTTGTGTGCCATATAATGTCTAATCAGTCTAAAATAACTTTAAAAAAGTAGAAATTAATTATTCATAGGACTAAAATAACTAAGGTAACCAGGTTTATTGGGCAAGTGCCTCCTTTTGGTAATTTCCGCACATGTTAGAAATCACGCCCTACAGGAAAATGAAAAATTTAGAAAAATGTTACAAAATAAATAAAGTATTGTTATGCTCTCCAATAACAGTCCAAGGTTCATTTTTTGAATTTCAAAGTATTTCAACTGCTTTCAAATACTTTGTGTGCCCTATAAAGGGTTAAATCCAACTTTTTTTAATAACTACATTTCCCATAACCATCCATTTTAATTGCTATGGAAACCCATTAGTCCAAACATAACAATTTCGCGTCTCCGCACTAATGCTGCTGCTCTTAAAGGAGACGCATCCCAAACAAGCCTAGTCTCGGCCAAAGAAATATGAGGTTTGCTATAGCTTTAAGAAGTAAATACTGGTGACTGTTTGTAAAAAATGATATAACATACAATGTTACTTTTTTTATTAATAAGCTAGGTAATGAAATGCTTGCGTAGAGACCGAAAATTTACTCTTGACCGAGCTAACAAAACTTGGCCCCCTTAGGGCCTTCTACGTTACGTTGGCCTTAAATGATCTATGTTAATAACTAACTAACAAATAAAACGTCCGCAAGGGTCATTGCGGTTAAATAAAAGCGGCATGGACACGGGGGAAGACGAAGTTTCAGATACTCGTCCTGGTTTTGAGACAACCCGAGACTCAACTGAGGCCGCCAACCCATCCCCGGACTCGATTGAACCGTCTAGCGGCAGAAGAGGCAGTAAAAGGCGCATGAAAACTGTTGTGGCCTCCCCGGACTCCAGTGACTCTCGGACTGGTACCGGGGGTCCTGCGCGTGTTTTGCGAGCCAGGGGAGCTGGAGCTGGCAAGACATGTGAGTCCAAGAATCCCCCTTGCAAGAAAACACCTACGAGTATGCACCGTGGACGTGGGAGACCTGTGGGATCTCGCTCCAAAAACACGCCTGTCATGCAGTAAGTAGGTGCAAAAAAGACGCATCAACTTCGGTGTGCACTACTATTGCAACAAGATAGCTACATCACTTGCAAGAGGGCTTGTTAGAAGAACTTGTGAGATTGCAGTGCAGGAATCATTGGGGCTGTAATTGTCGGAAGTGGATAATATCATTGGGGTTTCTTAAAGCTATAGGTTTACCAAATATTGACACCAAAATAAACGAGGTGAATGCATGCGTTTTGCTGTCTGTGCCCTATCGTGTCCTTTATCCTTCATTGTCAAAGGGCAATAGATTTAAATCATTAACTATTTTACTAGGTATACTATAGATTTATTTTGATTTGCAACTGCCTGTCATTTACTGTAGAATCTCTCTTGCACAGACCTGTGATAAAGAAGCCCACAGACAAAAAAGGTACAGATATGCATACATTATATTTCATCTATAAGTAGGAATTTTATTCCTGTAATTTATTAGATCTGTAACACTGATTTCCTCAGCATCCAAACATGCTTTTGGATCAAAGCTGTCTAAATCTAGAAAGGGCAAAGGGCCTCCAACCCGAGCCTCTTACGCCACACCAGCATGCAAGCCTGAAGCAGAGGCGGAGGCTTCATCATTTGGTAAAACAAAAACCACTTGTATTATTTTACTACACACTGTAATACACATAATTGTCCAAATGGCATGACAGTATGACTGCAAAATATTAAACAACTGCAATTATCTTAAACGGAAGTGACATATTCATGATCTCTGTTTTTCAGCAGAGGATACCAGTGGTTTAAAAGGAAGCAATGTCAAGTGAGTTGTATACAACTTATTAAATGAGCAGCAAAGAAAATGTTGGATTTGTATTTGATTTGCCAAAGAAAATGTCATTGTGGCAAGTATGATGTTAATGTCCATATTAGCATTGCAGATCCTGACGCCACTCTCGACGAGGACCCTCCATTCAGACATGACCCAAATGACCTCATCTATAAACCTGAGACAAAGATGTACGCTGTGTTCACTGCGTTTCCATTATTTCTAGTGTCATTAATGTTACTTTACATGAAGACTTTCATCATAATGAATGTTAAAATTGTAGTTTTAATAGTAAATTCTGCATTATCTCTTAATTCCTTAGGGGAAAATCAAGGCGGCGTACAACGTTGCAGCAAGAGAAAGTTAAAAAGGAAAAGGAGGAAGAAGAAAATTACATTAAAAGGGAAGACTCAACCAAGAGTGTTGTGCAGCGTGAAGACGGAGTGGGCGATATCACAGAGCCATCCAGGAAGTAAGCAAAGTATGCTTTGATTATGGGTTAATGTTGAAAGGAATACACAAAAGCATTGATGTCACACTGAAACCCAGATAATGTTTGTTTTCAGTTTGATCAGTGTACCATGAAGTTAAAGGAAGTTAACAACATGGGTATGCTCCTATTCTGCCTATGATTGATGGTGATTCATTTACCATTCTTAAATTTGTTATTATTGTATAGTCAGACCAAACTTATTCAGCTAGTTCTATTCGCCAACATTCATGAGTCTCGCACTGGAACTACAGCGCCTGTTTCTCACACAGAGATCTTTTAAATTAAAGCTCTGTTGTCTTGAAGTCAAATTTAAAAGGGCAGCTGGTGAGCATATTTTTGTACACGAGTCGTCATTGTTTTGTAATTGAATCAGCAACCTGAAATAAATGAAGGGTCCTGACTGTAATTGACAGCTGTGAAGTTTGGGAAGAAGTATTAAAGTGTTGGTTGACATTTCAAACTCAAATTCTGTTTTGCAATCTTTTTATTTCTAGGAGAGGTAGACAACAAAAAGATGACAAAGCCCCTCGGCCGCCTAAGCGAAGGTAACGTCGTAAAGGTCTTAGTTGTATTATTGGTACTATTTGGATCAAGTGTGATACAATTTTTCTGTCTTCGTAGAAAAAAACCCCCCGTGCAGTACGTCCGCTGTGAAATGGAGGGCTGTGGTACTGTCTTGGCCCACCCACGCTACCTACAGGTTTGCCACCTCTGTTTTAAAATTTGGCACTCAACAAAAGCCATAGGAATCTAACGACACACTGTATTTTTATGTCTTAGTTTAGGTCTGTGAACTTACCTCAAGGTACAAAGTATCAGAGGTCGGGTGTATTTACTGTTATGCTTAGAATCAAGTGATGTTAATGTTCATATTAAAATAGTTTCACCTGTGGCAGTGTACTTTTTAACCAGCTTACTCTTTTTCTCTCATCTCTTTATTTCAGCACCATATTAAATATCAGCACTTGCTAAAAAAGAAGTATGTGTGTGATCACCCCTCGTGTGGGCGCTTGTTTCGTCTGCAGAAGCAGCTGTTGCGCCATGCTAAACACCATACAGGTGATGTTAGAACCCAGGTTTTCATGTGCACAATGTTTGGACTGGCACCATGCCTTGTAGGACATAACCAGCCCTGGGGATGATATACGTGTTTTGATTTTTAATTAAATCTTTATCTATCCTGTCATGTGGTTTGTTCATTTCGTCTTGTCATCTGATTTCAGATCAAAGGGACTACATCTGTGAGTATTGTGCTCGAGCATTCAAGAGCTCCCATAACCTGGCTGTACACAGGATGATTCACACGGGAGAGAAGCCAATACAGTAAGTGAAAACATTTGGCAAAGTCATGTACTTAAGTACCAAGAAGTTATTATAAAACAAGTCATGTGAGTCTGGCCTATGTCCATTATTGCAAGGAAGACTTGAAAGGAAGTATAAGAAATTATACATTTAAAATAACCTTTTAATAACGTTGTTTAATGTTGGCCACAGACATGCTTAGTGTTGCTTGCGTGAAGAAATTCAATCTTCATGGATGTTTTTTGCAAAAGACAAAAGAAAAACAGGTTTCAGAAGATAAAAGATAGCATGTCAAGTTTTGAACTCATTGTTGGCTATTGAAGCCCTTCCTGTCACCGTACTATTTATCTTAGCTAAGTGGAGCTTAGTTACTTGAATCTTCTTCAGCTCACAGAATCAACCGTATAATTAAGTATAATAAACAGTTTATATTACATCTAGATATACATCTTATATCTAGTTTGACTAAAGAAATAGATCATAAACGGCTTTTATAAACAACCTTCTTAAATGTGCCTATTGATGGGGGAAATGTTGTACTTGTTACTCTACTATATAAAGATATATAAAAATATGTTATCAGCATATAAAGTACAATGCCCTACAGTAAATTAAACCAACAAGTAGCATATAAAATAGCTAGAATCAGCTCCATCTTTCCAATATTTTTTAATAATATTACAATACAATATTTAAATGCTTCATATGAATGTGTCAGTAATAATAATGATCCAGTAGTATACAGTATAATATAAATATGACTTTTACTTGTATAACAACAATAATATATTTTACACTGTGATGTTACTGCTTTTACTTCAGTTCTGAATATTTTTTTCACCACTAGTTCAGAGTAAATTTCAGTGAAATCAGTTCAGACTGTAACCTGTACTTTGTCTCCACCCTGTGGCAGGTGCGAAATCTGCGGCTTCACCTGCCGACAGAAGGCCTCCTTAAACTGGCACATGAAAAAGCATGATGCAGAAGCCTCCTACCAGTTTTCTTGCTCTATTTGTAGCAAAAGGTTTGAGAAAAAGGACTCTGTTGTTGCCCACAAGGCCAAGAGCCACCCCGAGGTGCTCATAGCTGAAGCCCTAGCAGCTAATGGGGGCTCGGTAATAAGCAGTCCCACCCCGATCCCAGAGATTGTCCCAGTGCTCACCCAGCCCTCCATCAGCCAGGAGAGCCAGGAAGCGGTGAGTGGGACGCTCACTCCTCTGCAGCAGGTGGTGCTCCCGCTCGCTCCACAGACTCAGATGGATGTATCTCAGGGCCAGTTCTTCCAACTGCCCGCGCATCATGTGGTGCAGGTGGCACATCAGCAGCAAGTTCCCACATTGCTGCATCTCACCACTGCTTCTCCTGCTCACCTCTCCAGCACCAGCCACCCCCAGCTCATCCACCTCTCCACTCTTCCTGCCAGCACTGTCGCATCCATGTCCACTGCCGATCCCCAGAGCACCCTCCTCACGCTGAGCTCCGTCACCACGCTGGCCTCCACGGCCTCCCTGGCTTCCCAGCAGGCTGTGCAGTGGGGCAGGGAGGCTCATGAGGGTGCACAGCTGCCTGGGGAGGGTGAGCTGTGGGACAGGGTGGTGGTGGGTGGCGGTCATCAGGGTGTAGGGGAAATGATGTGGGAGGGTAATGGGGAGAGGAGGAAGGAAGATGAGGGGATTATTTGGGAGAGGGAAGGAGAGAGACAGATTCTGTTACAGTGTGCCGAGGTGCATGGAGATAGTTTAATCTAGATAGAAGGCCACTAAATGAACTTCATGCAAAGTAAACTGAAGCAGAAAAAAATCTGAAGAAAGTTTTGATTTAAGAAAGGAACAAAAAACTGAACGACCTGTCAAAAGTTGTAAAGCAAACATTATACATTTTTGAAAAAAGACATTACATAGAGTGTAACATAGCAGTCATAGACAGTACATAGCTACAGAAAGCTACTTTACATCAGGGAGTATGATTTATAATACTACAGATTACATACACTTTTACCACTTAATGAATATTTTATAACTTTTTAGTTTTGTCACCCTTGTGTTTGTATATGTGTGTATGTTAAAACTTTAGGGATTAAAAAGACTGAAAGATGATTGTACATATTGTACAAGAAAGTCAAAAAGGACCTTTATGTCCCCGTAGGATACCTGTTGTTTACATGCATCTCTTTGAAATGAATAGATGAGTATCATTGACACACTAGTTTCAGTTACTTGAAAATTACAACATAAAATGTACTGTGAGCAACAACTACAACCAAATGGGATTCTCTGTATAAAATGATCTGCCGTTAAGATTTCAATATAAAACATTAAAAATGAATCAAATTTTTAGTCTGGACCTTTTAGTCAATTGTATCTGTCAGTCGAGGTTTTGGCAAAGAAAAATCTGACAAAATGTTTTTATTTTTGAAATCAATCGAGAAAGGCAAGATCTTTTCTTTAAATTTTGACTTGTCATAGGAGGAAAGGCGCAGGTGTTAATAATAGCATTAACATGACAGTGTGACAGTGAGCATTCATGCATAATACCAGGACCCTGATTTCCTACTGTCGCATGTCAAACAGGCCTTTTGATTCATATTCACTTTCCTGGACCTGAGTAGTGTCACCTTCCAAATTGTACTCTGTCATCTGATTTATTTTACGGTTTCCACAGTTACGACTATGCAGTCAGCAGTATTATGATGGATAGTTTTTGTCAGCAAATCTTTTTTGAAGCAATCTTCGATAATAAAATATACCTCTGTACACTGCCATTACTACTGAGCACTCCTAATCGTACAATTTTAATTTATCAGAAAATGTATTCAGAATAACTATATTAAACAAATTATGTTCTGACGTCTTTGTTTATTATTCGCGACTAAGCCTTTAAGCAAGGTGATGCTTAGTTCATGTATATGTCAGAGTCATTACACACCAATTAACACCAATATGACCTAAATATACCAGATTTAGCCAAATGGCTAAATTTCATCTGCAATCATGTTGATGTCAACATTTTAAAGAGACAAAATCACACATGATAAGCATGGCTTTGTAATGACGAGGGACTACAAAACTAATCTTACAAGAAAATACTATATAATATACATAAATAAAAGGTAATTTAAATTGATACAGCCCATTATTACAAATCACAAGTTTAAAGGGGCTTTACAATCTCTAGGGTACACAACACTCTCTAAGACCCTCGATTCGCAAAAAAAAAAAAACAGGGAAAGAAATGGTAGAAAACTCAGAAAGAGCAACAGAGGAGGGATCCCTCTACCAGAACTTCTTGTGTGTGCAGAGTAGACCGACACAGCAGAAGTCTGTATGGACAATCAGGATAATAAAATTATAGATAGATAGATAGATAGATAGATAGATAGATAGATAGATCATCACACAAATACAAAAGGTACACAATATTAGATATAACATATGGCGCGAAGACTTAAAATACACTAATTCCAATATTTATATATATTTATTTATTTGTGATCATAAATGATAAGCTACGCATTGTAGAAACCAACTAACACATTTTGTAAACATGTAAAGTCAGAGACAGCCTTGTCCGTTATGAATCTCGTTATAGCTTTACATGAAATAGTTTCTGCGCAAAACACTTTAAGAAAATAGTTTGCTGGATGTGTACATTTTTGCTCAGATACTATTTAAACGGCAAGCTAACCCAATAAAGAGAGTTTTTATTATTTGTGGACGGATGGGTGGGCCACATGGTGACGTGTTTTTGGGTGGTGGTGGTGGTGGGGGCCCTCCTGTGCGTCCCCCTAAAAACGCCCCTGTGTCTTGCGGAACCGATTAAATCCCCTCTTGTGTGCATGCCAACATGAACACCCGACACAAACACGCCTCCCTGACTTGCTGCCAGGATCTCCGTTTTTAAAACGGCGTCGATTTATTTCCCTGCTCGGTGTTCATCCGGCTCGCTGCTCACCCACCTTTCTAAACAGGGCTGTAGTGCAAATGGCAGAGCGAGAGGAGCAGCAGCAGCAGATTACCGCGCCGGACACGCCGGTGCCCGGCCGGTCGCAGACGGCGAGAGCGCTGGCCCTTGCCCGGCTACTGCACCGCGAATGTACCAGTCTGCTCCAGCTATACGTGAGTTATCAGTCTACACAGTCGTTATGCTTACCTCACACTTGTCGGGCGGTGTGACACGCTCCCCTTCCCGTTACTTTACTACGAGCATGTTTGGCACTAAAGCAGCTAAGCTACCTGGCGTGTTAGAAAAATATGTTTGACTTGTGACTGTATGTGCATTAACATTCACCAGCATGCACTTGTGTGTCCTGGAAAGAGATGTTGTGGTGCAGAGTGTAATCATACTAAAAGACAACCCCACACCTTCACTCCATTTTCCCTAATGGATAGAGTGTATTGGATTTCCCCCAGCTGCTTCTGTCCCTCATCTTCCTTTTAGAACAATTCAATACAATCAATGTGGCTGTCACTCAGTGTTACATTTGTTACGGATCTAAAATAAAATGAAAGGCACGAGTTTAAAGCCAGTTGCATCTGTCTGCTTTGCGCTCAACATCAAGTGATTGTTTTTTAAAGTCTGTTTTCATTTTGCCCTTACAGAAGGAGAAGGAGACCTTCTTGTCGGACCACACCCCAGATGGAGGGCGCATCGTGTCCCTGTCCCCTGACTCGGTGGGGCCTAGCGCGGAGGAGCAGGTGCAGTTGCTGCATGCAGCTCTGCGGCAGTGCCTGGGGCTGCTCCACTGTGTCATCCTGAAGGAAGAGGAGGAGTGGGGTGAGCTGGAGGGCGACTACGAGACCACGAGGAAGAGCGTCCGACTCCGGCTGGAGCACTTGCTCTACAGCACCAAAGGTCTGGCAGAGACCGAGACCACGACCCTGGAAGTCACCCCAGACCACCAGTGTATTGAGGTACCAGTATTTGTTATAGTTAGTTGTTATTGCTTGTATTTCCGTGTGGCCCATCCTGTCATGCAATTACAACACGCTGCTGTTTATCAAACTCATGTCACATGCATCTTCTGGTAGGTACTTATATAATTTCAAGTAACATAGTTTTGTGAAAACTTTCAAATATGGTCTTCATCGAATAGTTGAAGAAAGAAAACTGCTACTAACCTAAAGTTTATCCTGAAAAAGGGCATTTTTCCTCCCAGGATTTCTCCAGGTTCTCTAATTTAAACGTTTTCTTTGTGAAAAATGTGAATGATAAAGATTCAAAACATGAACTTTATCTCTTAGATATTCAAGACAATCTTTTGACTGAGTTTAAAGCTGCACCAATCAAAATTGTAGTATTAAGAATGGATTAAATTACTGCATTTAATGTGAAAGTTGTCGCTCGTAGTGAAAATTCCACAAAGAAATATCACCCATCTGAAGTTCCCCTCAATTCTACGTAGCTTTTTAGCACCTCTCAGCTTATTGTTTTGGTTTCATGATCCGGTGATATTTCAGTTTGTTTCCGTTGCCCCAAAGCTGTTTAACAGATCTGTTATTATAGATTTAAATGTATTTTGTTTTTGTGAAACTCTGACGTAGGAACCAATTGGAAACATCTCTCATAGTACATAGTACAATAAAACTGGACAGTCACTTGGAGAGTTTAAGTGTGATCACAGCATAAACACTGATTTACTTTATCCTACCCAACAACTAGACACCATGTCTTATTATGTTCTACTGTATTTGGGTATTAGGAAAGGCAGTGGATGTAAATTTGCTCTCTTCTGTGTAGGAAACCGATGGCGCTGGTGGAGTTTTTGGGCTCAAAATGTGGACCTATCGAGTGCTGCAGGAGCTAATCCACTGGGCCGATCATGCTGCACAGACCCTCCATGTCTTACACACTGAGCGGGAAGGAACAGAAGAGATCTAATTTTCTTTGTTTCAGCCCAACAAAATCTATGAATCTATGATCAGCCGACACTAACAGCCAGCTTTCTCTTTAATGTATTCCAAATTGATTACTAAACCTTGTGGATATACTGTGGATATACTCTGTACACTAGAGGTTAAAAATGTGCTGCCTAAAATCACAACTAAGCTCCTTTTATTAAAGCCCAGTAGACAGCTTGTCCCAGACGTTGGTATTTCCACAGTGAGTGCTAAAATGACCTCTAGTTTGCCACTGTTGCTTTTTCCTTTGACAAAAAAGTGAGTGCAGACACATAACTGTATTACGGTTGGTTTGTTTTGTGCAGTGGCAAAGTTAGACTTTTTTTGTGTGTGTACAGTGTATAATTTATTTAATTTAAGTTGATGACTAACTATCTGCTGTTCCTAACACTCCAAACTCTAATAACTGCTAGAATGTAGCCAAAAAGACCTGACTAATAAACTATGACGTATGTGCAGCTGAATATGTAGCCATTTACTATTTTAATAGGTCACAACGCTTTTAATGTACCACTTTATTAACGTATCTCATCTCAGTAATTCCCAATCAAATTCCATGTTTTCATGTATTGACTGAATGCTTGTATTGTTTATGGTTTGGGACCATCTGTGATGATCAAGTGTCATGTTTACTGCTCTGGTCACCAAGTTCTCTCTTGATATTATACTTGAATGTGCTGCTACACTGTTCACAAGTTTGAACTACAAGACGTGAGAAGTGGTTCTCAAATATTTTCTGTGACGCTGCCCTTTGGAAGCAGAAAAAATGTTTGAGAACCAATGTATTAGACTTGATAGTTTACAGTAGGATTGTAGTGCCTGTCAAAATGATCTAACGCTCTGCACCACAACACCTTCACTGTAATGTTAAATGCCTGCATAGACTCACTGAGTGAATGAGCCGTGACTTCCAGACTTGCTGGTATAGTGAATTTCTTAATGCCATGCTTTTCTTTTATCTCTGTGATGACTGACTGGACGCGAAATGAAGATTAAAACCACGTGTTAAACCTTGTGTTTTGTTGACATTATTTGGTAACACTTTATTTTAGATTTCCCTCATAATTTTCTAGATGTTTACTGGAAGCTATATATAAAATAATAAAAAATAAGGGGGAAAAAATATGTAATTAAACATAAGGAAAAGCAGACAGGGTTGAATTGGTATACTTCCAATAAGGTAATTCCACTAACGGCCTTAAGAGTGACATGCAAACGTCTGAAATTTGTTAACAGACAAAAATTCAAGAATAGTTTCCTATATTAAACAGGCAAAAATAAAGCTTTACCATATATTCTAATTACTTATTCATTCATTCATTAATAATACATTTAAACCCTTTATGTAGAAAGGTATTGAAGTGGTAACCCCTCCCATTGTGACAAGATGACAAAATACAGAAATGACCATAGAGCATATTACATCACATAAGGAAATATTTCATGTTTTATAACATGGGCTTCTTCTGTTTGCCAAAATATTATTCGCAGACAAAGAAATGTGTTATCCTACACAGTGATTTTGTTTATCTTAGGAATCTGTAACTCTGTTAGACTTCGCTTGTGGGCACATTGTGGTTTTGTTGTGCAAAAACTACTGTCAACACCAACCACAGATACAGACAATATGAATATCCATTGTATTAAACCATCTTATACACAGTAGGTAAAAGAAAAAAAAATGTATTTACTCATTTTTGAGGTTTTCCAGTTTATACTAATTTATATTTCTACTCTACATGTCAGTGGGAAATATTGCACTTTTTACTCCACTACATCTATTTGACAACTGTAGTAAGTAGGCTAGTTACAGGTGACTACTTTGCATTAAAAAAAACATGTAAGGCTATAGAATACACATTGTCAAAGATTAAACCAAATGTTTTCAACCTTAAGGCTTGTGACTTTACAGAAATGTATTATCTAGTTAGGGCCCTTTTTAATATTTTAGGGGAGATATCAGTTCCACAATAAGTTTCCCCTGTAAACTAATTAGATGGTTTCATTTAAATAATTGTTTAAGTCATATAAAATTGCGTTGCAGCACTTTAGAAATCCTTTCTAACCACATTAATCATGTGAAAACTCCTGAGATTTAACCTGTGACCCTTGGAAGAGGACTCAACCCCTATAGGTTGTGTGGCACTGGACTAAACTACATAGTCGTATACAAAAGTAGCTAAAAGTAGCTCCACCACGAGCAGCTACAGTAAAATGGTACTCAAAAAATAAAATGCATTAGTGTTAACAATTTAACAACGTTAATGTTTTAGTTACAGGGTACATTTCTCTGCAGAATATGTACTTTTACTTTTGTGGCCTACTTAATTTCTAAGCTTTGATTTGACTGCGCTCTTGCGTGACAACACGCCCTCCGGTGTAGAGCTACTCTACTGTATTTTCAAGAAGTGCATCCGCTGTATTTGAATCTAGAGGTTTATCTCCCTCAGAGGTGAGTGCACCCCATTTTACCATTAGAACCCCAAAGGATGTTGTGCACATGCGCGTTGTGCAATCTACCGGAGCGCGAGAGGTAGGGAAGGGAGTCCTAATGGCGGAGACTGTACGGTCGCCTTTTGAATACCGGGAACCACCGACCCTCGACAGCGACGGGGATGGGAGCAAACCGCCGCCGCCAAGGGGGTGAGTGAGCACAGCCTGCCTCCGGTTTGTCGCCGCGCGGGGGGATTTTCTTTTACCGGGGATTTGTGAGCAAAATGCCCGAGACGCACGCGCTGCGAGCGTGCACGGCTGTTTGGTTAACGTTAGGAGCCTTTATTCGCGTGCATGATTTCATCGATATATTGCAGAAAACGGAGCAGTGAAAGAGATTTTTTTTGGGGTGGTGGGGGGGGGAGATTGCCGCTGCCGTTGCCGTGTCCCCTGAGGCTGCGTCTTCCCCCACCCGCCCCAGCTCGCGTTTAATCGTCAGCCTTTTATTTTTGATGTTTGGACGGCTCAGAAGTCTCAACGTTAGCAGCTGGAAGCTAACAGGCTAGCCGCGGTTTAGCATTAACGTTAGCATGCAGGAATCATCGGCACTGTCGATAATCCCCGTCATGTCAGATTTCTTAAGACCGCAGATCCCGTAACGTAATATTCATCGAGCCACATATGCTAGTATTATTAACGTAACACTGCTTGACTGCTCAGCTGGTGCAGAACAGGACTCGTGGCTTGTTTGGCTTTGAGTAAACAAAGTTGCTGATCGTGAGCAAAATGCATCCGAAAACGGTTGACTGTCACCAGGCTCAATGATTCAGGGACGCTTTGTTGTACTAAAGGTTTTCTGTACATGTATTTATACAGTCTGACGTGATTGGACAAAGGGGTGGGGCCATTTCCAATATTTAGACCTAAAATTATAATGATAAATTCAGCTATGAAGTAATTTCTCCCATCATTTCAATAGCTTGGTGTTTATAGTAGACCTGTGTTTCTCGGTCGCAGTATCAGGGACTGATATACACCTGGATTGCCAGGTAAACCTGCTGCAAGGACGGGAAGCCAGCAGTGTTGTTGTACTAAAATACACTCTGAAGTTGCAACAAGTAAAACCAAGGATGCAATCATTATGGTGTCACTGACACCTGTGTGCACACTGTTACACAGTTACTTGGACAGGAGGTACCTACATATCTAATTAGTGCAGAAACGATTCAATAGGTAGATTGACAGAAAGTATATTGTCTGCTATTTTGATCAAGGAAAAAATACATTTACTGTTTCCAGCTTTTCAAATGTGAGGATTTTCAACGTTTTTCTTCTTTCTGTTAGTATATCTTTAGGACTAGAATGTTGATTACAAGATGACCTTTGGAAATTGCGATGGATATTTTTTACAATGTTTAGATTAATTGCAAAATTAGGCAGATTAATTAATGAAATCAATTAATTATCATTCAGGCAAAATTAAAAGCTCAAATGTGTATGTCTCCTTCTTTCTCTGATGTTTTTCCAGGCCTGCTTTTTCCCCCTGCTATACTAGTTGCTTTACCCAAACCAGTAATAGATGTAGGCGTTGTCTTTGTTTGGATTGCTTGTCAAATGAAAGACACTGAAATAGTTCTTAAGTGGAAGAACAACAAATACTGCTGTTACCTCCACCTGAGAGAAATGTCACGTGAATTCACATGCATCAGACGCTCTGTTCAAGCCGGGTGCCCTCCGGAGGAAAGTTCCCAGGAGGAAAGTCGTGGGCGCTGCGTTGTCTGAATGCTTCATTATGCTAAATGAAGCCCTGGTTTTGTTTTTTTACAGCCGCGTGTGTGGGAGAAAAAGGAAGGGGACACCTGTGAAGGTGTGTGACCGAGCGTACGTTACAGAAGATGAGGAGGAGGAGAGCATGTCGGAGCACAGCTACAGCCCTGGTATATATAGACACACACACACACACACACACACACACACACACACACACACACACGTTTTGCCACCTGCTGTCTGTGTTTTTATCCACTCTGGTGCTTACAGAAAACGTGTGT
>JAVQJD010031712.1:0-12734 GCA_036023655.1 Nannoperca australis | reverse complement strand
GAGCCAAGGACTACAGACCTGTGGCACTGACCTCACACATCATGAAGGCCCTGGAAAGACTCGTCCTGGAGCAGCTCCGGCCCCTGGTCCAAACATATTCGGACCCTCCCTCTACACCTCTACACCCTCTACTTTCTACTGTTCTTACTATTCTTTTTTCAATAACTTTATTGAGCATTGTAACTGTATCAAAAAGCAATTTCCCTTCTGGGATTAATAAAGTACTTCTGATTCTGATATAAAAAGGGTCTTGTGTCTTTACTATAGAGTAAATGTTTTTTGCTTTTTTTATCTGATGAACAAACTTATGAATATGTGATGGACATTGAGTTTAAAGAAGAAAAGTAGTCCGTGCCCGATGAGATCTATCTCACCAATTTGCAGCATTTATAATCACGGTAAATGTTTAAGTGTGTTTATTATTTTTCTGTTAAAAGACAATAGAGGGCCCAGTTTGTATTTCCAATTATGATCACAATGTCGCTTCATATTATTCTGTAGTGCAGTGATAATTTGCTCAACTAAAATGCCTTTGTAACTGTCTTTATGCATTTGTCGTTCCGTTTTTGTTAGAAGTTGACACAGAAATCCTGGAACAGCGAAGTGATTCTACTGACCTTAGAACAGATTTATAGCTCTTTATTGCTTGTCACTTTAATGTAAACTCAGTGGGCATGTCCCCGTCAGGGCCCTGTAGGAATAATGAATACATTCTTCCAGTGATCTGACTGATCAGTCAGCAGGGTTTGATCCGGTGCAGGTTGGACATGCAGCATGGGTTACCATGGTGATCTACCCTGGTTAAAAAAAGTGAGCCATCTTTGTGAAAAATAAAACCAGAGTGCTGGGTAACTCCGTGGTTCAGGCCCCAGGTGTTGTTGACTGACTTATTGCAGACAGTACCACACAGAGTAACTCACAGCTTTTCCAGCAGGCGATGTGTGCTCTGAGCTCTGAAGCCATCCTTCTCATCCAGGTCTCTTAGTTTCTGGGCGAGATCTCTGATGTTACGACTCAGCTTGTTGTACCTGAGACACAGGAGAAAGCAACACTATTACAACTAAAAATGAATATCATTGTCTCTGTCAATGCTACACTATTCATTTGTCAGCTGATACCCTTCAAGCAAGTAGAACTTGACCAAAAGAAATATAACAATGTTTGACTCAATACTTAATATTTTGGGGATGATTATTGCTGCTTTTATATAATATTTAAAATGGGATAGTTGACTGAAATTGACACAGTTTAAGTCTTTAGGCTTTATAAACTCTAGATATCTAGTAACTGGCAATTTCACGTAATGTAACTATGAATGTAGAACAGGCAGAGAGACGTTAAGTAGTTCGGGAAGTCAACTTCAGCCTTTCTTTTGACTTCAACTCAAAATAAAATCGTTAAGCTAAAACATCTGGAAATATCTGAAACAGAACAGGGAGGTTAGCTGAGGTTAGCAACACAGATGCTCTCGCTTACTTGGTGTAGTCTTCCCTCTTTTCGATGCGATACTTCCTCAACACTTTGACCTCGTGCAGGTTGTTGTCCACCTCCCAGTTGATGAAGTCCACCTTTTTCAGCAGCTTCTGTTCGTGGTGTTTTAATTTACGTACCATTTTTATTTACGTCTTCCTCTCGTGGGCAATTTATTTAGGAGACAGACCACTTCACGTGGAGGAGTGGAAACACAGGAAACGCGTGTTCTCCCTCTTCGGCGACAATTTCAGGTCGAACGTCACGTCTACGTGAGCTACAGCGCCATCTACTGCTCTCCATTGAGCATCCCGACCACCGTAAACTGTGGTTTTAACCCTCGTTACCAGCACATTTCACCGTAACTGTAAATAGCCGTGTATAGTCTGACTTTAGGGTGGAGGGGGAGAGATGGCGTCACCGTCAGCAGGACGTGAACAAGGAAATCATCCGCAAGATGAGGGAAATTCAAATCTGGCTGAAGATTATTTCTCAGTGGCGGTAGAGCAGGACTGCTTCATGAATGAATCACAGGTGGGCAGTTGGGCAGAAATGGATCACTATACAGAGAACGAGGGGGACATTAGGGAACTGATAAATTAAAGTCGAGGCAAACTAGTAAAAGGGAGTAAAAAGATCAGAAAAGACAATGATGAGAGATCTGAAAGTGGGGAAGGGCACGAGCAAGCTCAGAGGGAAAGACCTGAGAAATGTGTTTAATGAAAAGGATCAAGGATAGTGAAACAGTATTGACTGAATTGGAGGGACTGTACCAAACCAGGTATTCATGGGAGCAGAGGATATGTGCAAGATGTTGGGCCAACCAGGAGGATGGGAAATGTGGAACAGGGCTGCAACCAGCATGCTGTAGCTGTGGAGGAGCCCATGGTGTGGAATATGGTGGGTGTGAGGTGATGAGACTGGAGAAGAAAATCCAGCTGCTAATGAACGAGGAGCGGTGGGGGCTCAAGAGCTGCATCACAGAACAAATGACAGGAGTACCATTCATTGCAGGAGTGATTAACAGTACAGCGGAGGTAAAGTCAAAATGATTAAGTTGAGTTGGTTGTCGAAGCAGCAGTGAGTCATTTAGGATTAGTGGTTCTAACACGGGAGGAACCTCACCAATCAGTCTATCCAGGAAGCACCATTCATACTAATTATGGTAATTATCATACACTGGAATGCAGGAGATTACTGGCAGGAATCTGTTTGGGAATTTCATTAAAGAAATGTTTAGGAAATCTGGTTAAAACCAACTGTAGACTCTGTGATGCATCAATAGACAACAATCATGAAAGACTGAGGTCATGGGGAAGGAGGAGGTTGTGCGTTCATCAGACAAGATATGCCATGGTTCTGGAAACAGGAGATCGGAGGAGACAGAAGGGGATGGGGAAATGATGTTATGATATCTGAGGAGGAGACAGCAGTCTCCAACAGGGATGTGGCAGAGATCATGGCCAAGTCATTCGCAAAGACACAGTGCATCAGCATCCAGGTGAGTCAGACAGGAGGGAAGAAGCAGAGGTCGAAGCAATAAATGGATCAAGAGCGGTGTCTCCCATGAAAGATCAGATATGTGTTTTTGTGGGCTTTCATGACTCCCACATCACAACCAATTTCATTTAGTGTATCAGAAAAACTAAAATGTGTTTTTACCTACTTTATTTACAACAAAGAGGTAAGCGCAGTCATATCATACAAAAATAAAGTATAAATACCAAATGAACTGTACAAACAAGGGAACGCCAATTGATATTTAGTTTAAGTAAAAATAAGTCAATTTCATGTCATTAGATTATACAGCCAAATAAATAAAAACATATGAAGAGTCAATTTGCATTTTAATTCAGGTACCACACTCTTGGAGTTACACAAGAAAAGGTTTAACTTGGACTTGGAACCTGTCCATTTAAACGTGTGGATGTGAAATTTGCCCAGAATGATCTGCAGCTGAATGTAAGCTGATGTAAGAACGGTCACTTCCATCAGTCTGCACATTAGTGCCCAACAATAGCCTGAAACAACCGTGCAACCCTCTGACAGAATCCCGTTAGCATGTAGTCACACCTGCCGAGGAGGCGGCGAGTGAGTTTGTTTGCTTTATTGTCTTAAATCCCAACAGATGTCAGTGACGTTTGGCGGAAGGCTGGGCTAGTGAACATGGATTAGACATTAGCGTTTGGCAGTGATTCTTGTAATATAATAAAGGTTTCTCGTTTTGTGTATTTCGATGGAAATTCCAAAATACTTAACAGAGGTTTGTGCTCCGAGTGCTTTCTTCAGCGGTCTTCCCTGGTGATAAGCAATTCAGCAACATGTTGTCGGAAATGCAACATTATATTTCTCCAGCAGGTGTCCCTCAACATTTGGATGCATTCGGTCCGTGTGTGTCGGTTCACAGATCCAGGACAGAGGCGGACAGACTCCGTCCCCCTGCAGAAGGTATGCTCACAGCACACCGCAGCGCGTCGGATCTGAGCTCGGCTGTGAGAGAGTTTCGTGTGTCCTGGCTACCGTCCGGGTAGAAGTTACACTCGTTAAACTGTAGAGGAGAGCAAGGCGCAGAAGACTATCCAGCGTGTGTCCGGACGCCGTCATCCCGCCGTCAGCTGAGATCCACCCCGACAGGTAAATTTCCGTGTGATCAGAGATTTGAGAAGTGGCTCTTTCAGGGATGAAGTGAGACTATCGGTGCGTTTACAACAAGCAAATGAAATGATAAAAAAAAAAAAACTAAACAGACGTGTCCCGTCTGCGGGGACATCTGTTAAAGGTATGTTTGTTGTTACTCTGTACCTCCTGCTATGTCTTTTCAATCTGTCAAGACCCCTTCAGGGTCACTTTGGTCAAATGCTAAGCAGCAGAAAGCCCACCAGAACCACCAGAGGAGCCACTGATGCGGAAAACCTGTTGCTTTGATTCAGTTATTCGCTCGCTCATCTTCCTTCACACATCATGTTGCGAACTTCAATATTTGCCCAAGTCGACTCCCATTAGAACAAATGAAAACGGTATCTGGAGATGGCAGCTCGCTACACAGATCCACGTCACCAGCAGCGTGCCGGCTCGGTTGAATGAGCCTATTTGTTACTCAGGTTGCAGCACGGTGCCACATGTCCGCAAAGCCACAGTTCACTTTCGACCCGAAGCATCTTCGTAGTTTGACCAGTTTGTCACGGTGGTGTTGAGTTGCCGTGTCGTGTATCCATTGTTCTCAGAAGTCGGACAATGCTACACTTATACTCCATCCAAGCGCCCCAAGCTGCCCGGAACCAGACAAAGCTTTCTTTGACAACCAGCCCATCACACATGCGTTTTCTTTTCTTTTCAAATAATCCTTAATTAGTACTTAAACATAATTATATAGGGGTGGGGTTACAACTTATAAGAGAGAATGTCCATGGATTAATCAGCACAAATACAATAAAAGGAATAAGAATATTTGTACCCAAATACCCCTCCTTCCCTCCCTTTGGCTCCCTCCCAGGCCAACCTGGACCTTATGGACACAGAACAGAAGGATTGTTTTTTAGTAATCGCTCGTTTTGTGTCACATCTGCTTTGGTGAAGTAAAAGAGCAAAAGGTAGTGTACTGCTACACTGGCTCCCTGACTGGGGTTTTGTCACAGGGCATGACTGTATAGACCTGGTTTGTGAAGATGCAAAGAAACTGCTGCAGGGAAAGGACCCAAACTGTCTGACCCAAAATGAACTTACTGGCAGGAGATCCAGGTACTGAGACGATAACAAACAGCACGGAAAACAGGACAACTGAATGAACAACAGAACAACAGTGGACTATCAGAACGTGATCTGCTAACTACAGATGGATTTAACAGAAAGTAAATATTTTACATACTTCATTTAAGGCTGTCTGACTTGACTGCTGCGGTTTGTCATCACCCTGTGCTGCTCCCAACTGGTGTGTGTGTGTGAGTGTGAAAGGCAAACGAGGGAATCAGGGGCAAATGAGCGCAGGTGTGTCAATTCAAAGAAATAAAAAGATAACTGAGTAACACCTGTGTTAAAGTGCCACACTCATAATCTGTGAAAGGTTTAAGGCCATTGAGCTAGACTGGATTTTCTGGTTCAGTTTCCTCTCTTAAAGGTTACTTTTATGCAGACTGGTCCCTGTTCATTTTAGATGATTGATTTCATCATTATTATTATTCCAATGTAAGCAGTACTTAAATATTCTAGTTGGCCATTGTGGAACTAATTTGAACTGCTTTATATACTGTTGGGTGGTTTATGATGGCAATGCATAATATTTTATATATGTATCATATGGTTTGTATGTAAAATCTTAATCTCAAATGTTAAGTCCAGCTGTCAGAGACATGAAGTGGAGCAAAACGTACAATATTTCCTTCTGATAAAGTAGCAGAAAATGGAAATACTCGAGTACAAGTACTTCCAAACTGTACTTAAGTACAGCCATTAAATAAATCTACTTATATACTACCATTATCCACTACATAAGAAATAGATGACTTTTTATTTGCATCTTGAGCTCTTCCAATTATGAACTCTTTTTCCGTCCAACTGCAGGTAAATATTGATGTCTCACAAATTAAGCCTGACATCTTTGGTAACTTGGTCAACTTTGAGTTCTCCAATATGTTAACATCCTCCCTGAGGAGAGAAAACGAAAGGAGAGAGAGAGAGAGAGACGCACACATTGACACAAACAGAGAGGGATTGTGCAGCCGTGCCCCTCGCCTAAGCACAGCTGCTACATAAGGAGGTCAGTGTGTTGAACACACCACGCCTCTTGTTCTGTCAACACTTTTTTGGCCTTCGTGGCTTCTTGTACATCATCTTTTTTTCTTCTTAAGTGTGATACTTACTATAGTAGAAATGACTGTATATGGCCATTTTATGACATAGCTCAGTGGGCTTTCCCTCTCAACTTGCCAATAAACGTGAAAACAAACCCACTTAATTTTCACCAACGTAACTAGTTGTATGTGCTCAAATAAGAGAATAATGATTCAACAGTAAGGAAATGCAAACTGAAATTAACTGTGTTATGGTCAGTACATAATTATCTAAAGGTGGTAGTGATTCAGTGGTGTTAGCAGGGGCTGGTTAATAATTATACTCTGCAAACAATCTACCTGAGCCATTCACTCTCTTCAGCTGTACCTTGTAAAAACCAGGGAGGGTCTCTCAGTTCCTCACTCCACTTTAAAGGGGGCTGTAGCAGACTCTGTAGTGACGTTGCTGCAGGAGTTTAGTATGGTTCGCCTCTTTGAATTTAAATGTAACATTTTTAGAATTTGCGGGCATTTGGATGAAAAGTGGCAGCAGTGACTGTTCAGAGATATGATGCTGAAGAAATGTGAAGAATGTCCGCCTTTAGGACACCAGACAACATAATCGTAATGCCGCAGAGGTTGCAAATAACAGCCTGACACTTGACACTTGAGTGTGTGCTTTTTTGTTAGTGTTTTGTTGAGGGCTAATTGAGAACTTGTTGTCTACTGATGTAAAGATACCTTGACATCTTGTACCACAGCATGAAGAAGTATTTAGATCCTTTACTTAAGTAACGGTACAAATATAATAATGTACAAAATACTCCATTACAAGACAAAGTCCAGTATTCAACATCAAGTAAAAGGGCTTAAGTATTATCAGTAAAATGTATTTAAAATATTAAACCAAAATACTTGCTCTGCAGACAAATAGCTCCTGTGAGTGATGTATTATTACATTCTTGTTAAATTGATGCAACAATGTTTTTCGGATATAAAAGGTTTTATTCATGGTCTTTTTTATGCTATTCTCTCATCTTTGCTTTTGTCTTTGTAAAATATTGTATTATTTTGCACAGTTAGCAGTGGTGTAATAAACTTACTGTTTGATAAACTTACAATGCATGATTATTGATTAAACTAGTTGTTTCCAGCCTTATAGAAAAGCAAGGTCTATGAGTTCAGGTGTTTTAGAGTAGTTAGCAGTCTTAGTGTATTTATAAAGATCAGTCTTTCTGTAAGTTTATTCAATACATTTGTAAACGTACTCCATATACAGAGCTCAGTCTCCAGAGCAAAGAGCAAGAAAACTACTCTGTGTGTCTACGTCTCATACACAGTCACACAGTTGTTACAAATAGAGGTTATGCAGGTTCCAGTTAAGGGCCATCTCCACAGTCTCTGTTTTCTAAAGAACGTACAGTGTCTGGTCACTGAACACAGAGGAACTGCATCAGCCAGTATTTTTACTTTTGACACTTGTGGGACAAACAAAAAGTAGTTAAAAATAGTTTTTCCAATATAACCTCTAAGATTGTTTAATATAAATAATAATAGGCCCAAAAATGAAGAATTGGTGGCAGAAATTATGTTTTTCTTCTTTCCTACCTCATCAATCATTCCACGACCCCTCAGATGTATCTTGTGACCTTTGGGAAGGGCCCGACCCCTATGTTGGGAACCACTGGACTAAAAAACTGCAGTGTATGCTACATAACAGTGTAATAATGTCATATATAATATATCTTCCTCACAGAGCAGAACATTACAATGTGCAGAACTAACATAGAGCTTCTGTATCATTAACCACTGACAAACTGCTGGTCACTTATAGCTTCACCAATGACTCACCAATCCTTTCTTCCTGAATCAGCAGTTTGTTTCTGTTGATGGAGAACCGACTTCCACATTAAGTATATCTTCAATATCTGTGAAGTTTACCCTGTCACTATTCTACTTAGCATTTGGCTCTCATGCTCCTCCCATAGTTTTTTGTTAACTCCTGACATTGGTAGGAGCAAGCAAACAGGAGTGTGTGTCCTTTCTCTGACTGAACTAGATCTGATTTAGTTTTTGTTGTTGTTTTTGTTTTGTTTTTAGTTGAGAAAGACTCCGTCGTTGTTTCCTGACTTGGACACAGTCCTTCACGATGGTTGTGTCCTCGACCGACTCCTTGAGGCTGAAGTATGTGTCTCTGGGGGTGCTGGTGTTGCAGACCACCTCGCTCGTGCTCACCATGCGCTACTCCCGCACCCTGAAGGAAGACGGCCCCCGCTACCTGGCCACGTCCGCCGTGGTGTCGGCCGAGGTGCTCAAGATCTTTGCCTGCACCGTCCTCGTCTTCATGGAGAACAGTGAGTAGCTTCTTTCTCTTCTTGGTCTTTGCAAGTGCAGACTCAGACCAATACTCGCACGGCTGCTCCTTCCTGTCTCTTCCCTTCGTCACTTCACTCCATGGGTGGTCCCTTGGTTAAATTACTGACAATACACTCTTTGTCACTGCCAGATTTCAGTGTGCAGGCGATGAGCCAGCTGATGAAGGAGGAGATTGTGAAAAAGCCCATGGAGACCATAAAGTTAGCCATTCCAGCAGGGATCTACACACTGCAGAACAATCTGCTGTATGTTGCCTTATCCAACCTGGATGCAGCCACCTATCAGGTAACACTAGAATATGCTGGTTCAAGTTCACTGCGTGTGTGTGTGTGTGTTTTAACTGATTTCAGCTTAGTTTGGCAGTTTTCTTGTGTTTGTTCATGAATTTACGGAGTATCTTTACTGTATCTTCTGTATATCAAACACCACTTGTATGCTAGAGAGGTGGCTTTTTCAAGTTTTTAGTTTTGTTCATCTCAATTAAAGTGGCTCTGGTCACCTCGAAAAATCATGCTTTCAAAGTGGGGTTGAGCGTTTACTTGAACGAAGACCCACTGATACAGTACAGTACCATGTTCATGTTTGATGTAGCTCAATGCAAATATTTACTCTTTATTTAAGAAATAGTTCAACATTTTGGGAAATACACTTATTGGCCTTCTTTCTTTTTGTGTTCA
Organism: Nannoperca australis; assembly: GCA_036023655.1. Lineage (NCBI taxonomy): Eukaryota > Metazoa > Chordata > Actinopteri > Centrarchiformes > Percichthyidae > Nannoperca > Nannoperca australis. The sequence continues at coordinate 3,445 of JAVQJD010031712.1, read as the reverse complement.
AAATGACATGCTGTTTATATCTTGCTAACTGTAGCAGATACCCATTTATGTTTGAGTGTGGACAGAAAACCCTACTATCCTGTGTCAGATTTTCAGTAAGAATGAAAGTTTGCTTACTGATGAGGATGTCCTCCGCTCGTATTACTTACTTCCTGTCTTAGTGGTGTGTTTGTGCTGTGCTCCACACAGGTCACGTACCAGCTGAAGATTCTCACCACAGCACTGTTTTCTGTCTCCATGCTGGGGAAGATGCTTGGCTCCTACCAGTGGCTCTCGCTGCTCTTTCTCATGTCTGGAGTCATTCTAGTGCAGGTACCAGCAGACACTGGAACTGCAGAGTCCCTTAATTGACAGATTTTAAACACCCCACCTGTCTATTTGCATGTGATCACCAGTGTTTTAATCTCCATAGTGGCCCACAGAGTTTGAAGGTCTCTTTGAGCAGAAGACCCTGTCTAAAAGCTCCCAGTTTGTGGGAATGATGGCTGTGCTGATGGCCTGTGTATCCAGTGGCTTTGCAGGAGTTTACTTTGAGAAGATCCTCAAGGAGACTAAACAAAGTGTGTGGGTCCGTAACATACAGCTGGGTGAGTAACCATGGCCTTTGTTTGTTTGGTAGGGTGAGGCGATATGTGTTGAGTGAATATTGATAGAGATAATATAGAATACAACTTTGTCGAACTGAGTTTTACACATGCTATTTAACTACACACATAATGCCTTAGTCACAATTTAAAAAATATTTAACCATGCTTCATTAGAAAGTTGTGTGTGTGTGTGTTCAGTAAACTGTGAAAACAGGTGTATAATGTCCTTTGTGGGACTGGAGGGAGGTTTCCAAAGTCTGCAAAAAATTAGGATCTGGTGTTTTTGGATCTTGACCTTTAATAGCGACAAAAAATCTGAATATCTCAGCCTCTGCTGCTTCGATTTTCACAATTCTTTTTCTTCTTGCAAGTTCCCCGTTTTATAGAAAGTGCAATACTAAATTGCTGGAGTGTCCCTTTTAAATTCAAAACAAAATGTAACAATACTGCCTGGATGCAAAAAGTTGCTGCACGCTACACTTCCCTTTATGCACTGTACAGATCAAACTTGCTGAATCTTCTAAAATACTCACTTTTGTATTTAAAAGGGGACACCTAGCATGGCTTTTCTTTTCTGTAGCTGCAAGACTTTTTGTGTTCTTTTTTTTTGTAATGGCAACATTTCTCATTATTACAATTCTTATGATTTAATATGCTTTGCTATAATAACGGTATACAAATATATGATAATGTGTGTTTGTGTCAACTCTGTCGTAAGAGACAGCATCGGGTTGATTAGAAACTGGAGACAACTTGTTTTGGAAACTAAGAACAGTCTGACCTGTGTTCTTATCCCAGGGTGAGAACACTGAGCTGGATAGACAAGACTGAGGAATGGAGTTGACTTGATATCTTTTCTTATGCTGCTACGTGTTTATGAAGTTATAAGTATGTGACTGCATCTGCCCTTCGGGGTCAGATGCTTTCTTCCTTTTTGTTTTTATTATTATTTGCTTTATTAGTTTCTTTATTATTTGCTTAATTATCAAAAGACAACGATTTGCTCACTCCTCCGAGGGAAATAAGGTAAATTTCCACCCCACTTTTGTTTTTCCCCTTGATTGCAGCATCGCCTCCAGTAGATGTAATAATACTCCCCATCCACCCTCCATGAACACTGAAACAACTAACTGTACGCCTGTGAAGATGAAAATACATATTGTTTGTGATTGAACATATCTCCAGCTCTTGTTATTGCTCACGTTGTTCAGAGTTTAATACCTTCATGTGCTTTACATTCTGTGTATGGCAGGAGAGTTCATATAAAACTAAAAAACTTACTGCTATAAGAGTCACACAGCAGGAAATATGACATTTTCCATTTCACTAAACACAAACGCTCAAGTGACTCAATTTTCACTTGAACACCAATTAATGGAATACAATTCTACATGGTACAAATTGTCAATATACAGTAATGTCAATAATGACTTTGTTGTGTGTAAGGGTTTACTTAGGCTCATTTCAAGTTTTCTGGCAAGGAAAAGTCCTGCCTTCCTTCTATGGAGTGGGACCCAATTATGCTTTTTAAGGCTCAGTCAAGGGTTGCTACTTTTATTCCTTATTCCTGCTGGACATATCACATTCTTTAAAGACATAAAGTTGGCAGTGGATTGTGCCAGCGTTGGGCGTGTCACTGTTGCATTGAAAGTCAAAGGCATAATATCATGTCTTTCTTCTGTGCTACAAGATGTGAGAGAAGAAACAACTTTTACCGGGCTGATAATTAAATGACTCACTTCTCAAGCTTTTAGTGGTGACGAATTGCTCACTTATCCAGAAGATTGCACAATATGGAAGACAAAGCAAAAACAGTTCACTTAAAACTTAAAGTCGGACATTTGTTATTGACAATATTCTCAGGGCAGGAGGGGAATCTCATGAGCTTTTTTTTTTATTAAAAAAGCATCTTTTATAATGTCTTTTTGATGTAATATGATTGATGATTTGGTAAGAGCAGGAAACTGCCTAAGATGATCTGCCATTTGCCCCTAAGGATGCAATGGTTTGCAACTTCCTCACACAAATTTATATATATATATATATATATATATATAGGCAACAAAATGAAGGGACAGGACAAAAAGAGTTAGCTTTGTGTGAATGAGGTCCTCTTTTTTTACGAGCAGAGGGCAGGTGGTTGAAAGGTCACAGACAGACTCTCTTTGGCTCTTTCTCTTTCTCTCAAAGAATGGCTGATGGGGGGAAGGAGGAGAGAGGAGGAGATAAAGGCGGGTTTATGGGCATGGGAATGGGCGAGACACCTGCCAAACTTGAAAAGTATTACACCAGGCTTGTTCGAGGTGAGCCAGGCCTTTGCAGAATTGATCCCCGCACAATGCATGCTGGTTAGATTAGTGTCTGACTTGATCAAGACTTGCACTGATCACAAGAACAAGAACCTCACAAGATTGAGGCGGTTGCAGTTTATAGAGCTAGGCACTGCAGGTGCTCTCCAGTGACTGAAGAACAAGGCCGTGATTGGAAACGACCACAACCATCACGTTTTGCAGAAAATCCATATTTTCTGTGTAATTGTATGCTAGATTGTAGGCTGGATGTTGTGCAGTGACGGTTTCATCCGTTAACAAACATATCTTGTGTGGTTGATATGAACAATAATCATTTTTATTCAGCCATAGCTATCAGAACGTGATCTGCTAACTACAGATGGATTTAACAGAAAGTAAATATTTTACATACTTCATTTAAGGCTGTCTGACTTGACTGCTGCGATTTGTCACCGACAAAACTGCTCCCAACTTGTGTGTGTGTGTGTGTGTGTGTGTGTGTGTGTGTGTGTGTGTGTGTGTGTGTGTGTGTGTGTGTGTGTGTGTGTGTGTGTGTGTGTGTGTGTG
>JAVQJD010031706.1:0-27876 GCA_036023655.1 Nannoperca australis | reverse complement strand
CTCTCTCTCTCTCTCTCTCTCTCTCTCTGTCCCTTTCAGACACACCATCCCTCTCATGAATAATACAAAAACTCCTTTCACCAAACAGCTCAAATAGCTATTCATTCATCTGCATACCTGCAGCCTTGCAAAATGATTGGCCCGCCATTACCACTGGAAAAAAGAGAGAGAAATGTTCCCCAAACAATTTGCTTCAAAATGAAACAGGAATGATTCTGTTCTTTTCAACGACAGAGACAGGCCCCTGTGCATAATGATGTTAGCGTAATGGGGTGACAGATAGACTGGGAGACCATGACATTAGCGTGAGAGACGCACCAGTGAGCAGCCGCTCAACTGTGGTCTCAGAGGGCCCTCAGACATACACTCTGAACATCGTTTGTCTCACAGCTCTACGACCTGACAAATGAACACACGCCATGTTTTATGCCAAGCAATATACCATTCCACTTTAGCAAACACATGACTTAATGACAGAGGGAAACCCATCTCTGCATTACACAAACCCACTATCTCTTGTCTTATTAGTGAAGAATAACCTCATTCAAGGTTGGATGGAGAGCAGGGACACAGTCTCCGCCTTAAGGATAAGAGATGACAATACTTACAATTAAAAGATATAGAGGTTAGCGAAATTAAATAATGAGAAGCAGTAACCAATTAAGTAGTTTGTCTTTGAACAGAGCCTTTCAACAGGTTACATGCTGAGAGTAAACTGAAACTGCAGCTTTGCTCAGAAAAAATCTGACCTACAGTAAAAGCTATTTCCAGGCCTAATAAACTTAAGGCAGTCATGACAGTCAGGTAGAGAACACCACAGCAGGACTTTATATCTTTATCAGTGTGACAAATTCACAATCTCACCTTTAGGAACAAAAAATTACAACCACACATTTATTTTACCAAGTGTGAAGAGACATGAGAAGACACTGGAAGACCAATCAGTTGTACGCATTGAGAAAAATAGATTGCGAACACAATTTTTTCTACATGGCCTTTTACTATTCTAGCTAACTGTCAGAGTTTGTTAAGGCTAACAATATCTTCTTTTGAAACTGTATTTCAAAGCAGCGAAATTTAATCATATGTTTATAAAAAGTGATTTGCAACATATAACAAGCTGTCAAAAGCTAGATGCTGCAAACATGAGCCACAGCCTATAAATGGTAGAACTCTGACAGCCCTGCCGTCTGCAGCACGGCACTGTCGAAGGGTGAATGCCTCCTGTAAACATTTATCTTCCCTGTGAGTGTGTGTCTGTGTGTGGTGTGGCCTGGCGACAGGAGCTTTTCTGAGGCTTTATCTGCGGCATGACAAGACAACCTGTAATATACGAGCATCTGGAGCTCCTCTTCAAACACAGCCTTATCTCACGCCAAACATTCCCTGAGGCCAGAGCAGAGCAAGAGTGGCCCAGACCAGACAAGACCTCACACCGTCTCACCGTATCCCACCCAACCCGTGAGTCGAGTGCCGGGGCGCACAAGCTGGGAACAGTTCATCAAAGTGCACGCATGCACGTGTGTTTACAAGGTGGGTTCTATGAGCGTAGCCTCCACAGCTGAGAACAACAGTGTGACACTAAAGTGACAGAAATCATCTGCTCAGAGATTTTCTTCTGTCCTGCTAATCGGGGTAGAGGTTAATGGTGTTGCACTCAACACAAATGGACATGATCCCTCTTCATCCACTGACTTAAACATAACTGTTGAGACTGGAACTAAACAGCCATCACTCATGTTGCTGTTTGGGGGAATTTATTTTACATCAATCTTAGGATAAATAGTGAAGGCCATTTCAGATCTTTCCGACGTCAACTTGAATGAGTCGCATTCTATCATTTTAGCAGCGTTCATATGTTGCTAGAAAAACTTTAAAATAACTTTATCAAGAACACTGGGTTTTTATACACCCAGAAAAAAAAATCCCACCGAACTGCTCTCAAATTGTATCTTATATCCTTAAACACATTGCAGACATTAAATCAAGTATGGTGAGTTTCATTGCCCTAAGCAGTCTTTCTCTCAACAAAATCACTGGTGTGAGTGAAGATAGTGTGTGAAGAGAAAGCTGCTCAGTTAGGAAGCTCCATTCTTTTCTCTGTGTTGTGTGCTCTGCTTGGACCGCTGCCTTCAGCCAACCTATGGGGGGGATGCAGACATGCCCCTCTCTGGGGCCTGTACATACGGCCTGTGCCTCACTTCAAAGAGAGGGCATGAGGGCAGAGTACTCCCCCCAACTCAGATCCATTCGGCTCACAGCTGATTCCTTTGTGTGTGTGAATGTTTATGTGTGTCTCACTTTGACTCTCTCTAGGCCCCTCTAGCTTTCATTTCAGACCGCTTTCTATCCTCTTGTCGTTTTTTTTTCCCTTTCTGGAAGATTGATAAAGGAAGACATGGAAGTTTGTGTGTGGGTGAGTGCATTTGTGTCTTTCTTTGATGTCTAATAATAAAGGGTAATACCATGCAATCTCTTAACATGCTGTCACACAAGCCCTCATCATGATTTGCAGCCACACAGTACACCGTACCCACAATGCAAAGATTACTAATATTACTGTGAAACAGGAGCGTTCAGCAAAAAAACACACAACAAAGAACCGTATGCTGACCTCCACATACCTTGTGACCAATGAAAACTGACATGCAAAAAAGACAAAAAGAAATAGGGAGGAGGAGTGTGTGTGAGAGAGGAAGTGCATTTGAAAAGGAGAGTGAATACTGGAGAGAGGAGCTGAGCTCAGTGGCTGCGACGCAAGGAGGTCTGGCCTTTACAAATCCCTTCTTTTTTGATCTCTTCATCCAGATGAAAGAACAGCGGCAGTCAGGATTATGCAAGACAATTGCGCTTTCTCCCCAAACCCTGGCTTGATCGGCTTTTACGAGAGCCCTAATCATTTTCAATTAAGCATATTTCCTGACATCCTGTAAATGCTACAGTGCTGGTCTTAAACTCTCCAGCCGCTCCAGCGCTCCCCCGCAGCCCCCTTCTTGCTAAGCCTCTCATTCTCAGACAGCGTGCCTGTAGTGTCTGCTGACAATCTGAATGGGCCTGAATTGCAACTTGTTGTTAAGGTGCCAAATAACCCATTTACCAGATGCTTGACAAGGATGTTATTTGGTTTGCTTTGATTGAACGTGCTTTTGTGTCAGTGAAGCACTGAATTAGTGTTGTTTGTTTGTGGAAGCCCTTGGGATCCACCTCGTAGTCAGTGTTATTTTTGTGTGTTTTGTCCCTTTTCATGGAGGGGGTTCCTTTTGGTATGATAATCAATATCTAATCCAACTAGTAAAAGCCACACAAGGAACTATTGTATACTGAATTCCTTTTTACAAATCCACTAGTTCGTAAAATGATTAAGAGTGCACGCAACATTTTCAAATACAGCCTCTTAAGATGTAAACTATATTTGTAATGTCACAATGATTTTATCCGTGACAGCTTAAGATGTCCTCTGCTCATTCACCAGGTGCTTAATTCCAGTCAAACTATGGAGCTTGGTGTCTCTTGAGGGACTCGAGGTCTCAAGGACTTGACTGAGACAGACAGCACCATTAGCAGGGCCCTGGACCAGCCCCAACCCCTGACAACCACTCACAGCTGGCAATGGCAGGCAAAGGAATGAGTCTCCTTTTGCTTTAGTTTAGCCAGAGAGAAGTGAAACAAATGTCCATCACTCACTCACTCAGCACCCAGCAGGACGGCAGGCATTTTTTCTTTTGCAGGGATGGAGAGACGGAGGAAAAATGGCATCCAGTCGAAAGTGAAATGAGTGAGATTTGAGAGTATGGGAGCTGGATTCTTCCACTCAGATGTAATAGTATGAAATGAAAAGTTAACAGACTTAAGATGGTGCCTGAATTCAGATGAAAGATAAAATAATAGCCAAACCCAAAGTAATGTGATTTGCACTAACCACAGTTTTTTTTAATAATAAGTTTCTGTACTGTAACTGTCTCACAACAATCCACTCTATTCTTTTTTGCAACTGTGAGTGCCCCTTCATTTCTTTTCTGCATGGCACTGTGGAAGAACAGTCTACAGCGGTACAATTTACAATGAAGCCTTTTTATTAACATACATGTTGATTTTTTAATTGTACATTTTGTCACTTTTCTGATGTGGACTCACTACACACTCAAAAAACGCTTAAATCAAGCTAGTAAGAAACTGGCACACAGCAAATTACTTTAGAACATTACTGACAGATTTAGCATGCATACAGACATTTTTTTTATGTTTTGAATAGTGTCTCTATTTCAGTGCTAACACACTCATTCATATTATGTAGCATTATAACTGTGACACAGCTTAAAACGTAAGCCTAAAAATCCTGTGTTAAAACTTAGTTGCCCCTATAATACACACCTTCCCCCTGTCTCACACACACACAGATTTAGCAAAGTTTTGCGTCATGTCTGTCTGCCAGTGGCTGTCTGTCAATATCAGCTTTGATAATGTCTAATAGTGTCTTCAATAGAGAACCCTACGAGGAGTTTGTTTCCACAGCTCTCTTCAGCTCATTGGCTGGGGCCTCCACTTTTAATCACCTTTCATTACTTCCTCCTGATCCCCAGCTTTCCTTTGTACACCACACTTCATCGTCTTTATTTTCCGCTCTAATTGCATGTGAAAGATGCCCCCTTTGATTCTGCCTGCATGCCAAAGTACTATCAGGGAGAGAGTGCCGAAAAGTGTCATGTGTGTCTGTCTACTTGGAGGATGAGGGAGCTGCATATTGACCTGCTGTGGACAAACCCAGTATCCCCCAAAATATGACGTATCTATAAATAGCTCAGAAGATTTCAACACTGTCTGTCAACATAATAGCAAAGGGTAAGGGGTAACAGGACTGGAGAGGGCAGGGGTGAAAGGAAAAACATGGAAAGGCACTTTGAATTGCACACTTGCAAAGGACTCAGTTGGGTGTATGTTTTATTTTCCGAGCAACGTGATGCACCAGACTTGTCAAGTGTGGCCATTCTCTTTTGATTCTCGTCTAAAATTAAAATAATTAAAAAAAAACATTGACTTTTCTCCTGTACCTTTTCTTTCTTCTTTTTTTTTAAATGCCATGATTTGTTGCTGTTCAGTGGAGGTTGTGTACCCACCATGTTAAGGCTTGTTCACTGTCTGTGTTTAACCTTTTCAATATGATGTCTCTAAGACCTTTGGTGGCCAGTGCACGGTTATGGAAAGGCTTATTGTCTGCAGGTTTTATATCGTGGTTCCTCTGCAAGAACTCGTTAAATACATGACCCCCCTCAGAGCAGGAATAATACTGCACATGATGCACAGTTAGATAATTTTGTGGCTCACCCTTTGAAGTAGTATCACTCTAACAAGGGTCTTACTCTGGTAACAAATTCATGGAAGCTCTCTTGAGTGGACTGATATCTGTTCGTTGTTAAGCTAGTGTTCCAAGATGGGGGAGACTGGAGCAGGAGAGACAGAGAAAGACCTCAGTCTGACAGAATCTAATCAAGAGTTGTCCCAACATATTACAACTGACTTAAGCTCTATCTTTCCTCCCAGTTAAGTCCCACTCACTCTGAATCAAAATAATAAGGGAGACAGAGACCAGGAGAGAAAGCAAGACAGAGAGGGAAGATTAGGAGATGGTGAGGAACAAACCACATAGCCCATTTGTGACTGAAATGGAAAACTACTTCCGGCTCCAATTTCAGCATATGCCAAGGCAAGCTGCAGAAAGATAAATGAGCTCTCCAGTACCAAGAGGAAACTGATTCTTTATCTGGCATGGCACTATTTACTGACATTAAGAATGATAATATCAATCAGCAAGCTGTCAGCAACCCAAGTGGGCTGTGAGCAGAACAAAGGTGCCACTGTCTCCCTTTTGATACGTTTACAAGGAGATGTTGATGTACCTGCCATTCAGGTGCAAATAATGTCATCACCACACACCCGGATCAGAGCCTGCTGCTCCACCTTTGTGATGAGTAAAACTGCCCAGGGCCCTTTCCTGAAGCTAGCATTCATAGCTAGGAAAAATAAACCTGACGGGTTAATGAGCTAGCAATCAACACAACAAGAAGAGCAGCAGAGCACCCTGCACTCCTCTTCTCCCGGTGAAATATAGCTGTGGGTAACAGATTTTTTTTCAACCTTTAGCAGTGATGAGCGGAAGAAAACACATGTCAACAGCATCAGGGACGCGTCTGTGTAATTACTTTTGGCCATCTTTCAAACCTTTCTCTCTCAGGAGAGAGATTTGTGACAACATATGACAAGAAAGCCAACAGGCTTTCCATACAGAATAATGGAATCCATCATCACTGAGGCAGACACACCTGTCTGGCTTTGAGAACAATGCCACACTGCCTATTTATTAGGTGCCAGAAAAGTTTATGTTTGTTCGGTGACAGTGACAGCAACTTGATCCTTTTCATTTTTGGAAGGGGGATCTCAAGCTTTGGGGAAAGGAGGGAGGAGGGGAAAGTCTGACTCACATATTTTCTTCTCTCGGTGCTGCACAGTGAGTTCTTTTTCTTCCTGATAGCTGTCTGCTAAGAAGTCAGAAGACAAATAACAAAGACTGTCATTCTCCAGGAGGCCTTCACTAATTCTTTTTTCCCCCTCTGCAAAAAGATACATATTATATCCCTCTGACACTTTCAAGTCCAGCACCATCTCAATCTTTTTTGGATTTGCAAGATATGGAATTGCGTAGCAAAGCAGGGAGTGATTTAATTAATCATGCTAATTCGATAACTGTACCCAGCATGAACATAACTGATTAATAATAAGACAACAGACTTCATGACTGGCAACCTCTGCCAGAATCCTTTCATACAAATTTGGAAAACACCGGCAATGAAATGTTGAGGTAACTCAAGAAATTCTACCGTATAAGGACGCCTGTAATTTTTCTCAAAATCTAATTAGAAAAAAATTCAACTGATTAAACAAGTCTATATGTTTACCACAAACATGTGATGGCTGTTTTGAGACAAATACTTGATACATTAAAAGATGCAAGATTATGCATACTGAACACATACTTTGACATTTTCAATGTTTTTTCATCAGGCATTTTTTATACAACGGGTGAGGATTTGCTTAAATATATCATAAAGAAAAGACAAACTTTAATTCATTGTGTCACAATATACTTTCAAGATCAAGAAAATTAGACCGAACCATACAGTTTGCTGTTGGTCTATAGCTGCTCAGTGGGCTATCACTTCAGTCTGACTGTCAGCCAGCCGTGTTGACGGAACAGTGCTGGCTGTCATCTTAACAGTTAATAATTAGGCTTCATCCTGCCACAAAACAGAGTGCCACGGTGACAAAAGCCAATGGCAACCGAGGTGGCGGCTTGGCTGCCGCATTATAAATAGTCTGACCGGATGATTAATGAGAGGGGCCACCGAGCTAAAGCAGCAATCTCGCACACAGACAAAGGCTGCCTGCACAGCTGCCTGCACACAATTTTTTTTAAACAAAACACAACAAGACAAGCCCTGTCCACGGATAGAAAGAAGAATTGAGGCAGAGTGGCAGGGAAAGTGGAAACATGCCAAGTAAATAAATTATTGAATTTCGACCGACAGCTTATGAAGACTTTATTTAACCTCTAAGCGCTTTTTGGGGGATCCTCATTAACATTTTGACACGCTCAGTCGAATGGCAGGGTCAGGCAGGTTCCAAATGCAGGGGAAGTTCAGGAGAGACAGACAAATTCTTTTGTGATAATCGCGAAGTAGACATAGGAGAAAAATGCAAAAAAAGAGCCCAACGGAGAGCCTTCGATAATTTAATAATTTGAGGAGCAGGAATTTTTGCTTATGTACGGCATGCCAAAATCTAATTTGGTTAGAAGTGATATTTTGTTGTGAAACAAAGGTTAGCCAAGGAGGTTTTCAATGGCTCCACGGGGGCCTCTCTACAGAGTCTTCAGATCCACACAGAATCCCAGGAAGGGGCTACTTGTTTACTACAACATCCTATAAAAGCCCAAACAATGCTCATATGACTTCTAGAACAATAAACATTGTTCAGAATAAATGCATGTGATATTATAGGAAAGGTTTAGTGTGGTTTGGCTAACTCAAACTCAAATGGCTGATAATGTCACTTCCCATCTATCTGTTGAAATTATGTAAATTGTCAGCTTGTTTCAGACATTTCAGTCCTGAGTTTTGACTTGCGAGTCATATTTTCCTCACCTACCTTTATGTCACTCCATAGTAATAAGGACTGAGCACTTCTACTGTTAATGTTACCCTTTACCATTTTCAAATTATACTCATCAAAGCAGACACATCAAATCAATCAAAGGATGACAGCGAATGGATAACAACAGTGTCAATAGTGAGAAATATCTGTTTTTCTCTTGAGGGAAAGTTTCACAAACAAACATGGATGCTCTATTCCACTACAGGTCAGCAATTATCTTGAATATTTGGATGTACGGTTGCTCCAAGCAGGTTTTTTCCATTTGATGGGCCTTATTCTTCCCCTCCACTTTGCTGTGCTCAGCTGGCAGGGCTCTCAGTCGTCACAACATCTCCTTTTAATGCCCCTGACAGGGGGTTATTTGCTCCCATATATGTTTTCTCCCCAATTACACCATGGCAGGCTGGAGGCTGCCAAGCCACGCTGCTGAGATGCTGATGGTCACCTCTTTGACTAGTCCTTCCTGCCTCCTGCACTATATTTTTCATCTTTTTAGATTCTATTAGAGAGGAGGACTCTCTCATTTGTCTGTCCTTGGTCCAAAGTGTTGTTTAACACCTGACAAGCATCAGCACCACAATGTCAACTACTATTTGGTGAGAAAGGTAATATTGGACTTCTATTCTCAATTTTTCCGTCAAGGTGTGTCTGGTAGGAATACCGGATGAACATTTTAAACAGTATAGACATTTTCTCCCAAAAATATATTCTTTGTATTCAGTATGTGTGCAATATTGAAAAGTATTTCATGTACACTTAATTGTCCAAATAGACAGAGCAGCTGCAGTGGCCTGAGTAGTGATGGGGATTTAAATTACCATGCACACTTTCTTAATTATGTCAAAGTGGTTCAACTTGAATATTTAATGCAAAGTACAATGCTAATCGCCACCAAAAACACATTAATTAGAATAATTTGCTTGATTGTTTGTGGCTGTTTACAGCAATCAGGCTGATCAAAGACAAAGTAAAATGATACCAAGGGAATGATATCTTAAATATACAAGATTCAAACTCTCTGAATCAATAGAGCAAAACAGACAGCATTTGTGAGTATAGCTTTAAGCTAAGTGGGATGCCAAATGCAAAGGCTGCCATTGATACCACAATGAAAAATGCATGATTTCAGAGAGTGCGCTCTTTTATCTACGAGGCAAGATCAATAGTGGGAAGGGGTTATGGAATCAAAGTTGTTTTGCTGATGCAGTAGTTAACTGACACTCTTAAAAACATCTGAACACAATTTGAGAGAACAAAGTGTGCTAAAAGACAATTGGAGGAGAGTAAGGTGAAGTTCTGTGGGTTGATAAACTTTCTTTACACATTTAGCAAGGCAATATCAAACAGTCAGATTCATTTACCACTGACAAGATCTATGAAGGATCAGTGATACATTTCTTTGTTTCTTGGCTTTAAATAAAGTAAAATAAAAATCACAATAGTAATGACCACACATTCTAAATCAACAAGAAAGAACACAATTTATCAGAAAGAAGTGTGCTCTTCTTCTGTTCTTCTGAAGCACTGACCCTCTAATGATCCTTTAAGTTAGACTATTATATTGCTGACAGAAAAATTGCTCGTGTCCCATTCACAATATATAAAACACAAAATATATCAAACATAAATGGACTCTGAGAATGTTAATTCAAAATCAATCTTGACTGTACTGCACTAAAATAAAACCTCTGGCCCACCCTCACACAACATCTGAACATTGATTTCAACATGACACTGATAGAGCTAATTATTCTGTAACTCAAGTCTTGCCACTGTCCTGACCTTCGCCCTGTGAGTGGACTGAGGAAGAGCCAGCAGCTTTCAGCAGAGGCTTGGGCCTGTCTGTCCTGAGTATGTGACAGGCGATAGACAGAGAAGAGAAAGGGAGGGAGGGAGGGGAGACACAGACAGTCATAGAATAGAGACACAAGAGAGCGAGACAGAGGAGAGGAAAGGAGACACAAAGAGAGAGGGAAACATGAGAGAGAGAGGCTATGAAAGTGAGTGAGAATGACTGACAGAGGATTCGTCACAGGCAACGAGTGAAGGCTCTGGCCACAGAGGGACCTGGTGAGAAAGCTAACAGATAGCAATCTGAGTTATCACTCTGTGCCGCGGCTAACAGCTAGCAGCTACGCTGTCACCGCTGCCTAAACAAGCCCAGTGTTTTCATCTCCATATACACAACGCGGCACTCTGTCTTTTCTTCTGATGGAGATAAGATGTATAAATTATGAGCAGCTGACAAAGTCTACTCCAGCGCCCCCGGCGTCTCATCAATCACTAGCCTGTGTGTCAGCAGGTAACTGACGTGGCCCCCGGAGGCACAGCCCCCTCTTTAGGTGTGTGAGTGTTTGTGTGCAAAAAAGTGTGTTTGCAACGGTGCAATTGGGCTTTTGTACGTCTGAGTATTGTGTCTGTGTGTGTACATGTGCTATGTGAGAAGGTTGTGTGAACAGCTGATTCAGTCTTAACTCCATGCTGTAAGAGACAGAAAGGAAAAAGAAATGCACACAACTTGAACACACAAGCCAGACAAAAACAACTCCTGAGTGTGTGAGTGTGTGTGTGTGTGTGAACTCAAGGTTTTACTGTTATACCTTGGGGTTATCTGATGTGCTGATATACTCCAAAGAGAAACCTAAACGCTAGAAAGAAAGACAAGCGTGAAGGACTGAAATAGGCTACAAAAAAAAGAGTCAAACTGGGAGATGGCTTGCTGGGTGCAGTCCTGAAGGATTTAGCAGGCCAGTGGAAGAACACCCAGTATGATTATTGTTATTAGCAATTTTCCATGAACCTCAGATTTCCCTTTCTAATAAAATATGGTCTGGGCCTTTGGTTGTGAGGGTAGCCATGACATATATACATGCAGAAATACACAAAAAACATTTTCAAGGTACCGAATTCCTATTTAATTCACAGACATTTTAAAAGGCAACAACTGTGTGTTTAACACATCATTGCTAAAGTAAGCAACATAATAACACTTTGTGTCAGCAAAACAGCATAATTACAAGCTACAAGTTGTCAGTGTCTGATATCACATCGTTCCCATCTACAGGCCAATCAGTCTTTTCACCACTCATGTTTAACATAATTAAGGCCTAATTTCATTTCAATAATTACTGCCTGTAGTGTCCAAACAGCGCAGATTACATGGATAAAGTGCACACTGTTAATGAAAAGAATAGTAAATAAAATATCTTGGATTTTGTACTACTGATTTGCTTTTACTGCAGTTTGTAAATTGTTGTCTCTAGCACTCAAATGATCATTCCAAAAGAGTTTGTTTTAGTTAACACAAAATTTCCATCCAAGGACAGTTTATGTGTGCAAAAAACAACAACTTAGAAACAACTGCATTCAATGAAACATTCATCCCTCTTGGACTGAATTGGTATATAACCTCGAACCACATCACAGCAAAATTACACAATGTTTGTGTACACGGCCCAAAGCAGGTAGCGTTCGCTTGCGCACACAGTATCGATCCGCTGTCTTGAAGTGTGTTGAAGTGAAGTTCAAGAAGGAGAGAGTGAAGCAGAAAATGTTGACTCCCCATGGGGACAGGAGAAACTGCTCATCTCAGCACCAAAGAGAAGGAGGGCTGTCATGTTCTCTGTGATGAGCTGAAAGACTAGAGGCGGACTGGAGCAGCGGGGTATTCCTTCCCCCCATAAACAAACCTCCAAAAACAAACAGTTCCACCCCACAGAGAAAGAGATGGGACAGTGAGGAAAGATGGAAGGGCAGACAGGTGTCAGAAAATAATGACACCTGTGACAGAGGTCACTAAGAGAGAAGCTGGAGGAGATGAGAGGAAGACAAGAGCGTTTTCAGGAAAGGAGCATCAGACTTGTTGTCTCCCTCTTTCTGGCCTGTTGGTTTGGTTTGGATTCTAGGCTAGGACTTCATATTTGATCACCCTGATATCTCATGAATTATGTACCATACACTGTTAGCATTAGTTAGAGCCATTACAGTATCAATGATACTATTGTTTTTTTGGGGGGAGGGGCAAGTCCTGAGATACATTATCTTTAAAAACCCTTCTGGAGAGAAAGAAAGAAGATGTCTGGAATCCAGCTGACAAAAGCACTCAGTCGTCCTGAAATCTGATGAGTCTGACAGGATGTGAGCCCATCTGATCCACTGCCGTCTCAATATTCCCTTACGGGAGGGAAGATAGAACGGACAGGCTGCTCCTCACTGTGCTTTTAGCACAGGTGTGATGAAAGTCAGAGCCGCCGCAGCTCGGCCCACTTCTCGGATTACCCCAAACACGTCTGGTGACGGACGTTGCCAGTTGGCAGACAAAATGCTGGGAAGTGATGCCCGTTGTGCCCTACTCATCTGCCTGCTGCATGGAAACAGACTATCAAGTGATCCCAGGGGATACTTATTATCATATCATATTAAATGGCTGGGCTATTGGTTACAGTTGTAGGTCTTATAATAAAAGATAGATCTTACAGAATGAGGCACAATGGGTTGTTGCTACAAGGTCAACGCTGTCAGCCTTAGTGTGGACATCTCCGGCACCTCTTGGAGCTATTTATCCCCGTGAGGTAAAAGAGAACAAGAAAGACAGAGAAACAGTAATAAAGAGAAACAGAGATCCATTGTCTGTCTGAATGGTTTTGTTTTCCACCCACTACCACAGTATCATACTTCCTGTATTCACTTAATAAGACTTGATGAAATGACAAACCTTTTGTTCTCCACTGTCTGGAGAAATTATCCTTGAAATTAAATGTGTTACTAATCATGACGTACAGTACATCTCACAGGATATCTTATTACAGACCTTTACAGGTCATTGGTTCTGATTCAATTTCTTAAGTATGGTGCAGTGAGTAGGTCAGAGCTATTTTGGGAAGAATAGGTCTAGGACATACTAATCTGTCACCTTGCAACTGAATGCCAACTGTCAGATGTTATAATGCCTTTGATAACCACTAAAAGATGCAAATGATTTGACAATGAAAATTCAAAAAATGTCACACTTATGAGCTTAATATTCCCTGTTTTAGCATGTAAAGGAATCAGACATTGCACTTTAATCACACGTTTCTGAAGGTGGAAGCTTGTATCTTCACAACAACAAAACCCAACAACGATGACACATTTGGATTGGTAACACTGAAGCATTGTGGCATTAAGGATCTTGACCCACTTCACTGCCCATCTGTGCCCTGTAGCCCTATGACAAGCCTTCACAGCCCTCTCCAGGACTCCCATGTTTGACAGAAGAATGCTGTTTGAGTGTCACTTGACCCCTCTGCCCCCGCAATGACCTTTGGTGCACCCTGGGCTGCCTGCCCTCTTTCACATATTTCCACTGCTAAACAAGAATGTCTCCCTCTCCTCCTCTGTCTCAACTTAATTTCCTCTTTACAGCTGTTCAATTCTCCCAACGCTCTGTTCATCACCCTGCTTCTCTCTCACCCGTTTTTTTCTCCCTCTATTCAAAACATGAGAAGAAACAAAAAGAGAAAAACAGCACTCCACTAGTAGAAAAACACAGGGATGAGTGGCTTTTCAGAGAGTGATTGTTGGGAAAAAAAAGGGGGCTGCTGTGATTGCTAAATGCAGACTGGGAGAGTGTGTATGGATTCTGGACAGATGCATATGAGAGGTGCTAGGTGTAAGGGCACACTTCAAACATATATACGAACAGAAGGGCTAAACAGTCTCTTAAGTATTTTGGAAAAAAACTCACTGAAACTAGATCAACAACACTGTTATATAAACTTTTGACTAGTTGAATGTTTGGACCAGATGCAATAATGCCTTTGCCTTTGCACAAGTCCTGTGCTCTTTAAAACCAACGCCTACTCACTATCAACCATTCCTGAACAATTTATTTCATACCGTAAAGGGCTATTATTGAAACTGTATGTTGCCTCTCTGTCACTCAAATGTTAGACTCCTGACAGGCTAAGCCCTTAATGCACCAGATTTGACTGGTTAATCCTGTGAAAAACCATCCTTTTTGTCTCTCAGGTGGAAAGGTCACACAGTGAGGCCTGTCTTCCTTCAACCTACAGTATTCCTCCTGACTTAGCCTCCAACCTAAAAATGCTCTAGCCCTCATCATTGGCCTCTCTCACCCCTCCTCAACCGTCTATCCACCCGCATGCATAAGCTACAAAGCTGGAGGTGTCAAGACTACCTGTCTCAACAGCACCCCCCTTGCCTGACCTGCGGGTAGCCTTCAGGGACATTAATTATAGAGTAGTCTGACTTGTTGAGAGGAAAAAGACAGACAGACAGAGGGAGAAAGGAACAGAGGGAGAGGAAGAGAGAGGAGAGAGAGAAGAGAAGGGGGGGGGGCAGAAAAAGATAAATGCAGAGATGTTGTTACAGAGGCTTTCACCTCCTAATCATGTCATCCTGCTCTACAGAGGTGATGCTGAGGCTTTACTCGATCAGGTTTCCCATTCATCACCAGGGCTGGTGGTGTTGGAGGATGTGGAAGGCCAATAAAGGATGGTAATTCTCATTTTCCCACAGAGTTCACATTTTAAACCGGTTATGTCTAAATCTGAAAAACTAATCATTATGATTCTAGTCAAAAGATTATAATTATCTTGTGTTTTGATTGGTGAGCTCAGACTATCCCTGCTATTTAAAATTTGAAATATCCATTTGCTAGGCCTTTCACATGCCAGTGTTAGACCATGATGCACATGCAGTGGATCTGGCCGTTTATACAAAGCGAAGATAACATATTGCATAACTACTGTTTCTGTTCAAGGACCACTTAAAAGGAACACACAACATAAAACTGTTGCATCCATTTGTGAGTGTTCAGTACTGTGCTTGAGGGCAAAAAAACCGCCAAAAACACGGATCTATGAAACATGACATTTCTGTATGTGTTTTAAAAGATATTGTGTGGACAGCAATGTCTACTCCGCAAGCGTGGATAGACACTCAACTGCCACCATGTGATCAGAGCAATCTGTCTAAACAAATGGAAGCTTCTCTTACACATTACCGTGTTAGATTAGACGACTCTCGGTCATTTGATTCCCTACTGTCTCGACAGCTCCTGTTTCTAATGTAACGAGTGGGATTTCACAAAACGCGAAATAGGAAGAGGTCATCGTGTTTGAAGGTTACCCCTGTCGGGGAATCAAAATAAATAACATTCAGGTGTGCTATTCTCTGTCAGGTGAGTGTCTTAATGATGCCAAGTTAACACATACTAAATAACAGTGTCTCCCTACGCACTGACAGCCTCAGAAATAATTGACCAGCATGCTCCAAACTGAGACGCAGTAGGCAGAGAATTCAATCCTGCGGCTGACAGAACCCATTGAGCATGTCACTAGATTTTGCATTATACACAAAGCAATGTCAGGTCAGGGATGCGGCCTCCTGCTAGTTATTTGCGATTGCATCTCTGAGGGTAAATTACCTGGCTCTCCATAATATGGTCTAGTTAACTAATTTCCTGACAGCACGCTGTCTCATAAGAAAAGTCTTAGATTTACTGCCTGTCTAAAACATGATGGACTGCCACCCCCCACCCCCCTTTTTCTTTTCTCCAAATGCTTGGCAGCCTCTCAACTAAGAGCTCATATTCAATATCCTCTCTCTGTGTGCCGAGGACATCTCTAATTCCAGACAAAGACGTACGGCTGAAAATGAACAAAAAAGAAACATAACCTTATTATGTTTGAAGGCTACCAGCAGTGTGTCATTTCATCCACAAGTTCCCATGCAACAAATTACTGCTAGGGGGGTTGTAAAGCGATGTAACATAGTTCTAAAGGTCTTAGTAAGGAAACAGGGAAATCCATTATCCTGCCGACCTCTGTACACTGACAAGTACACACATACAGTATATGGTGTCCTGTCATTTTGTTGTTATACATGTGTAAATCATTCACTTTCTGTCAGAAAAGACGCTTCGACAACAAAACCTCACCTCACCAACGGGGTCACAGTGAAACTGAATCCCACTGCAGACAAAGCATAGTTTTACCAGCGAGAGCACGGCCTGCCACTGATAGCGACAAAGATGACAGGAGCTCAGTAATGGTGTGAAGTCTGCCTTTAAGCTATAATGTTCATGGGATAACAATACAGACTCGCAGCGTACTCCCCCCACGCCCCCCATGGAGCTCAACAGTTTTAAAGTTCACAATGCAGCGCCAAGGTCTGCCTAGTCTTCTTTTCTTTTTCTCTCCTTCTCTTTCTGCATGTGTTCCCATTCAGCTGGACGGTGTGGCCTATCATCGTCTCCACAATGACAGTAGGTGGAAACGCTAGCTTTCATTACACAAAGTATAAATAGTGTAATCTATCAGCCCTGCCAATCAGGATGATTGATTATGGTCTGTCAGGGAGGAGAGTGACACATTAGAAAAGTTTGGTTAACAATGCCTGTAGCTGGTGCAGGGCTGCTGCCACCCAGCCCAGTGATTAATGTGTTGTCAGCCTGTAATCCCACACCCACGCTTAATGAGGCAAGAATTTATCATCTCGGCAGAGTGGCAGATGTCAGGGGGAAAGGAATCCAAGTGGCTGGAAACAATATACTTTTTCTAGCCTGCGCTTGACATGTCTGACAAGCTCTAAAAACCACAAAGAAGGTCTGTGCAAGCACAAACTTCAGTGGAGGGGACTTTCAGCTCTGGCTCTGTCCTCTGTTGCATGCTCCTGAAAGTCGCTGCTGAAAGAAGACTCCATTTCCATCAACACTGTACTGAGGAACAGACACAACTTATATAAAGGATTAAACCCAAGCAAACTGAAGGAGGGTGAGGTCCAATGCCACCATGTTTGCGCATATTTAAGGATATTTCGTTTCACGCAGTTTAACTTTCACTCTGGTCTCTATGGTGAATCATCAACAAAAGTGATACTTTTCTATAGACTGTATCCAGCTCATCTAGAACAGATTCCTAAGCTCTAACGTTCATTAACTTTTTTTAATAGCATATTGACATCTGCATGCTACAAACAACAACAACTTTACTTGAATTATCTGATAAAAATCTGAATGTGAATTAAAGCAAAGCTGCCTCAAGAGGGTGCACATGACAATCAACTTCAAAGTAAACGATAAATGCGAGCGCTGAGATAGAGATTAATGTGTACTGTCAACATCAACTAAAAAAGACAGGAAAAGAAATGACTGATCTCTGTGAGAGATTTAAAGTTTGGCACATTTCTGTGGAAACACCCGGTGGGGAAGGGGGTGAGAAAGAAAGAATTGTTTTTTGGTTTTTTTTGAGCACAGAAAACATTAAGCCAGCTGTCTCGCATTAGGCTAGCAACATCTTCCTGTCACCAAAGAGACCAACAGGGAAGATTAGCTCTGATTGGACCGATAGGCCAATGCACTGGGACACTGCACTATGTAATAGCTAAAAGCATCATTATAAAATATGTGTGATTGAAGAAATGCCTTGGTGCCTATGATGTTGTTGTTACAGTGCATTTACAGGGATTGTGAAGTTTTGCAACCCCTTGGCATGCAATGAAAGAAAGCTCAGTTATATAGAGGAGCGTAATGACTATGAGATGCAGGGTTGCGTGTGCAGAATTTGCTTTACATAAGTAAATTATAAGTGTTCAATAATACTGGAAGATGGACATATGTTAATCCCCTGTAGTTTTCTGTGCCTAAAAGAAACTTTGAAAACAGCAAAATGACTATAAAAACTTGTCCCCTCCCAAAGGCATATAAAGGATTTAGCTGGAACAGTATGTGTTAAAAGCAAAGGCTTTGTAGCTTGCCAATCCAAGGCACTCAAGATTATTACACTAATAAAAACTTAACAAAGACTTACATTTTACATTAAAAAAAAAGAGAAAAGTTACATGAACGTCCGTATGATTTGTCAGAGTTTATGAAAACTTTATATCAAAATGGGAGAGGGAGACATCTCATTACTGCCGGCCAGCCTTGGCCTGTTCTCTGACAGGCCTCAAACTCCACCACTAAACACAAGAGACGTCGAGACAACAAATGCTTCACCACAGAGACGTTCCTTCTCTGTACTGGATGCCAGCAGAAGGAAAGGAAAATCAGTTAATGCAACGCGGCCACTTCAGTGTCTCATAAAAGCCCTTACAAAAACACATGTTTGTTTTTATTCTGTGTGTTTAGCCAAAAATGAATAATACTATCTATAATTTTTGCTCGTGAGAGTGACGTGACACTCGGGTCACGCACCCCCTGTCTCCAGGCTTTGAAAGAGGCAATAAATCAATCTTGGCACTATTACTTACAATTAATTGTGTTTTAAAGTTTTACAGTGTGTTTATGATATGCAGGGCCTGGATGATTTATGTGGACAGTGTGAGTCACTCCCTCTAATTGCCATTGTTTTCCCGGCTTATAACCCGTGCGTGACCTCTCAGCTTAAGCTGCCTGAGCGCTCAGAACTGGGCCCTTCGCACTGGTTCAAACACTGGACAGGCTTATACTTCAGCAGTCAAAACCCAGTTACAGAGAAATACACACAGAGGCATGCACCCCTCACAGATACTGACAGACAAATACACATCCCTGAGAGAATGAACACGAGGCTCCCTAGAAATATCTGAAACAAACACGGAGTGTATTTCGTCTATCATACAAACTAAACACGTTCGAAAACAATTATAAACAGCTGTTTTAACATTTAGGATATGTTGTCATTAAAAGACGGAGAACAGCAATGTCTCAAGTGATGTAATTAACAGATAACTAGACATTATGTAAAATGGGGGAAAGAACATCATTTGAAAGCGAGCAGATCACAATATGTCAGTGAGTTTATTTGTCTGAACATTAAGCAGACAGGCACTCAGTATGGTTACATTTAGCCAACAACTCCTACTCATTCCGCAGTGCTGTCCTTATTTGACCTACTGTATACATATTGATTCAGGAGTGTGTCATAAAAGTAAGGTGACAAATCAGGGCGCTGTATGTATAATAGCTGGTGTGAATACAGAATCTAGCAGAGAGTGGTAATAAACTTGCTTCCACAGCAATCTGTTGGGCTATATTTCCTACCCCTGTTGAGAACCATATTCTTTGAGTTTTCTCTCAGGACACATTTGTTCAGTAAAATGATTCAGCAAACCCACTGAAGGCACATTCACAAAGTGCTATATTGCATGCTGTTTGTTATGTTTGAGAGCTTCGGGGAACTCATAACTCTCAAGCGCAGAGATGAACGTGGCAACATACTTTACAGGGTATTAGAGACTTGAAAAGGAAGCAAAACAACCAACCTATAGCAAAATGCCTCCTTTTTTTCCAGAGCTGCAATGCAAAAAAAAGCCACAATCATGCATCACATAATGCACAATCATGGGTCTAAAACCATGCAGTCTATCTTAGATTTGGACTGCTCCCTTCAGCGCAAACTTAAAATGAACCGCTGTCTGCTGCAGAGTAAAACAGGTTAGTGTCTGGGGAAGAAAAAACAGAACTGAAAAGATCCACTTGAGGACTTTCCTGGCTCTGTCACTGTCAATTCCCTTGAAGAACCGTTACCCTGTGAGCAGAGACTCATGGGACCCGGGAGCTGGCTCAAGCCACCCTGCAATGGAGTCTGCTTTACATTATAAGCAGAAGGATGTGGGGGAAAAAAATTGTGTTCATGCTAGAAAATCAAGTCAAATACTTCGTCCAGGCAAAATCTAAGTGACATCCGAGGAACATTTATACCCGCTGACGTAGCTACCAAGCTGTGCTTAGTGAGGGGAACCATGGAGTTACTTCATTCACTGTGAAACACTCTTAAACATGTGGCAAGGAGTAAATGTTATTCTACTAGTTAAATTTGCTACGCACTTTTTTTTTTTGCAGTGCTCGGGATCTGAAAACAGAATGTGCTGTCACTGTGTTTTGATAGACATGGCCAGTTTAACCCAAGGGTTCGACAGCATAATGTGGGCTCCGTGGCAGAGTGGAGGGAGGTGGAGGAACCGAGCCAAAAAATACCACATGTATTTTCCGAAAGCAGCGCAACACAGTCCAAATGGCTCTACGTGGTTTAACGCCATTTCATTCCATGACCTCTAAGTCCTCAAAGAGAATTATCACATTATAGCATTCCAACACGCCCAATTTCCCAAAATACAGCTCAAGGCTTTTCCACTCTGACTCTGCTTAGTGTTGTGGTTTCGGGAAAACACTTCAATCGTCCCCACTGTTTAGTTTTTTTGTTTACTTCAGGTATTTATACTTTTGTCTTTCTCTCTCTCTCTACTCGTCTTTGTCATTTAGCATCTGTTTCTACTACTACTACTTGTCCTTTCCACTCAGAAAAGCAATATAGCAAAATCCCAAAAGAGAAAATTACCCCCCTCTGAGTTTGAATCAAATGGCAAAACACACAGACATGTCAGGGACAGCTCATTGTCACCCACTTATGGTGTCATGCCCACTAGTGCATAAAGACAAAATTATAATTAAAGAAGCTGCTAAATTTTCCTCAGTGTATGAACATAGGTATCCTATTTGAGCACAATTCTTTGTTTTCTTCTTTCTCATGACGTATGTCTTTGCAGTGAAGGTTGGACAAGGCTACAACATTTTGTTAATTCTGCACGCAAATCTCATTACAGGCTTTTGTGTGTGTGTGTGTGTGTGTGTGTGTGTGCGCTTTTTCCTGCAAACAACTGGCCATTGATGGTCTGGTTGTGATTTAAGCAACATGGAAAACATTGGGAATGTATGAAAAGTTACGGTGTTCAGATTGTGCTAAAGACCATAACTGCTTTATCAGAACCATGTGGCGTCGCTCAGTGCCATGCCATAATGGCATGATTGAAAAGGAGTTAAAACTGTGGTTACAATCCACTCCGATATGACTCAAGAGAGGTCTCAAAAGTTCAGCACTGTCTCTTTCATAGCGAGTCCATTAACTATTCCAATACGTACATCAGGCAATGGGAATGATCTGATAGGGAAGTGGCTCTTTCTTCAGATTTATGCTGTCATGAATGGGCATGTATCACTGTAATCCTGCTGCAGTTGCTGCTGTTTCTATGGTTTCAATTTATCTACTGTAAACAGTAGGAAGGAGATTTGTCATATGAGGTCTTGGAAAAAGTGGATGTATGCAGAACAAAAAAATTTAAAATACACACCCAAAATTATTTCATAAATAAACCTTTTAAATCACATCTGCAGTCCTGTATTTTTTCCCTCCAATACTTTCACTAATTGAGACTCAAATGGTAGCAGAAGCGACAGTGAGACAGCTAATTACCATCCTTTGTAACTAAGCAAATGGCAGACACTGTACCACGAGCCACTGTTATGAGCAACACCCTGCTGTACCAGACTTAAAAGCAAACACAAATATCTAATTATGCCATCATCTCTCCTCGCTTTCCTGTTCGGTTGCAGACATTTTGCTAATTGGTGGCCCGCACTATTGGTCAGCTTACAATCACTCTGATGATGTGAACAATTAGAGCTGGGAGGTCCTCATGGCTCATCAAGTCTGAGATAGTTGACACATCACATCGCATCTAACTCAAAACAAATGTTATGGAAATGCTGCTGGGACATCCCAGGGCCCAGACGTGCAATATGTCCGGGCAAAAATTCTCTCATTGTGTAGACTCAGTCAAATACTGCTAATAAGGAAGTGTGGATAAGACAGAAAAAGTATGTTCAAGCACACAAAATACTGTGTGCAATGGGGGGTTGACGCGTTTTCATCAAAGCTGTAACCTTTTACTTTGCATAGGGAATAAATAATCATATACAGCAGGTTCAAAGACACAAAGACACAAAAACACACACATCATGTCAGCTAGAATCAGTGATTATCTCTCCTTTCTTCTAAGGCTGTGGCGACAAAGGCAAACATTTCTTTTTCACTGACAAGCTATGTAAATAGTATCTTATAAAGTGACTTTACCCTGCCAAAAAGTATTGTAGAGGTCCTTAGTTTCTTTTTATATAAAGTGGATGAACAGTGTTTTCATTCCACTTTTCTCCATCTACCAAGCATGCCAGGCTGAGGTTAAATTATTTCGGTGTTTCGCTTTCTAGCTTGCCACTTGCATGAAGAATCAAGAACAAAGCATAGCATGAACTGACACTGGAAGAGCACACTATCTTAACTGATTGTCTGAAACAATAAATATTTAGTTTTCCTCGTGCACTTTTAAACCCTACATCGACTCACATGCTTCTGATTTGTCATTGGATGCCTCCGCCCTTGCTACTCTGGATCCATTTTTACCTCCCAGGCTCACTGTCAGAGCCCCAGAGACCTTGAAACGACAAAGCTTAGCGGATCCAAACAGTAAATATTTCATGACCTTACAATTACATGAAATCAAATCTAGGCATTCATTTATATTGCATTATCAAAGCGCTAGAAGAAGGGGAGAAAGAGGGGTGAAAAGGGGTGAAGTGGGTATATCTATGAACCTCCCGAACTCTAATTAGTCTGTGTGACCCAAAACAAAAGAGGGAGGAATAAGTGCATGGGCTCGGGATAATTAAGCGATTGTGAGCGGCATGTACGTGAGCTGTCACTCCAATTGCCAGCCATGTCACACTTGGCAACACAACCACGACCGGACAGCCGCCCGTCGTCTTTGATCTGGGCTCATGCATACGGAATCAGGTCAGGCCGTGGTCACACACATTTACACACATGCACACACATACAACACACACATGCGCACTTCCAGCGATAGTAAAGGGGCTCTTTTCAAAGGGCCGCGGTACTAGGACCTCTGTAAAGGGAAACTGACAGTCAAGCATCCAGAGGAAGAAAGGAACGATAAAGGACAATAATAGAAAAAGGAAGAAAGGAATAAATGTGACAAATCCAGTGAAGACTTCATAGAGACTAGTACTTAAAACAGCGTTTAAAAAAAAAAAAACAGAGCTTAACTTACAGCTTCCGATTTGGGTTTGACCACTTTCATGAATGCTCCTCTTTCCTGTGCCTCCATCACTTCTTTTTTGGTTACTTTCCTGGTGTCCAGAAACTTCAGCTGAGGTAACTTGTGCAGGACAAAGTACCTGTGAGAAAAACAACAATTCAATTCAAACTGTGTTGTACAGCTGTCCTAAAAAGGTTTCCTTGTAGGCCAGTTCTTCACAAAGAGACAAACAGAGAATTTAAGGAAATGTGTAAACCGTGATACACCAATCAATCTGACACACATTCTAATATGTCAACGCACGCATCAACAATACCTGAAAAAAAGCTGTGTTTTGCGAGACTTAATGGTGACGCAGATTTAATGGTGATATTTTCTTATAGGTAATAACCTTCAAAGCTGATAAGAATAAGTACGACATATAAATAGCACGAAAGGAGATACAACCCGTCTGCCAGAGCTGTCATTCTTGCAGCATCACAGATATCTCTCTAAGCTTTCAGACACTCTCTGTCTTTCATTGGAAGGGAGAGAAACGTCAAAAGATAATGGTTGGAATACATAGATGACAACAGATCCTTTCACAGGCAGGCAGGGATAGAGGAACCAGTATGTCAGGGCTGAGCTAGAAGCCAAAAAGGACATGCATGCAGCACCTAAGTGGAGGGTGAGAAAGGACGGGGGATATGGGCAGAGACAAGACCTGTGCGCAAAGAGCCGTGACAAATTGATGATGGCGATGGCGATGACGGAAGATGGCAAAGCCCGTGTCATGTTTTCAACACCTGAGGATTATAAGGAGGGGATGCAGGGATCACGTTTGGACTGACACGGAACAGAAAATATCTCCGAGCAAAATAAAGAAATATAAAACAGTAATATATAATCGTACTTATCAGCAAAAAGAAAACAAATGAGTAAACCACTAAATTACACATGTCCCTAAATTACTTCTTATAGGAACATTATTATAGGCTAAAATGACCGGCTCCTAACCCCTAATGGGAGCTCCTATTCCGATTAGAGCACCAGCCCTCAAATCCAAGAGGCTCCAATCCCACCCCGTGTCTCCCTCCCTGCAAAAGGACTTTGTTCAGGGCATTTTCATGATGAAATGTGAAGATGCCCTTGGGAGACATGCAGAGAGGTCATTCTCCATAGGTAACCTACAATCACAGGGTCAAAACAGATGACAAGGCTCTGTCAGCCAGTAGGGATATTAATGATTCAACCCAACCAAGAGGGAGGATAACAGAGCACAAGAGGGTAGAGGGGTAGGAGAGACGACTGGGAAAAAAAGGAGAAAGACTCATACTCTTTATTTAGCAATATCAAACATGTGTCGACAATATGATTTTTGCAGCCCTTGGAAGGGGTTGTAAGTAAACTTTGAAAACAATAAAACTAGATTATCTTAATCTGTCAATGCTTTTAGTTTGGGTTCTACAATGTCCTAATACTTTCCTTAAACGTTGTCTTTGTGTGTGTGTGTGTGTGTGTGTGTGTGTGTGAGAATTATAGGGAAAACATTCTTATACCATGTATACATATATAGTACTTACATAGCTGGGTTTTTAGTTTTTAAGTGATTGTTAATGCCCAGACAAATTTACGTGAGAGAATCCTTGAATCACAATGACTGGACACACAGTACATTTAGATGCAAGTAAAAATACTTTATCTATTGGAATCAATATACACATATGTTGTATTGTCCTGTATATTGCTTGTCAATTCCAGCTGCACAATAAGACACAATTGGATCAGCTTATCTGCTCTGCACTCACTCTAGTAAAAGAAGGTTACACTAATAGTTAACTGTTATTAAAAAATATTATCATTAATTAAGCACCATTTACATTTTCCTTGTAATTGGTACTAAGTTATGTTGTTTTATTTCTTCCAGGAACCTTCCTAAGACATTACAGGCATCAGTTAAAGTTTCACCAAACAATCATTATTCTTAGTATCACAGCTATAGACGTTAACATGAAAACCTGTAAAAATGAATGCTAATAGACATTGTGGGTAATTATTATGTAGCTACATTTATGACATTTAGGAAAAAGGTTGAGTGAACACAAAGTACAGCTGGTGGCTGAGCCACCTCAGGCACAAGCTCTTTGATCTGCCACAAAAGGAGATCGGACAATCTGATAACTTTCCTCAAGATAAGAGGTTAAAATGTCTAGTAGAAATACGTTAATCTTTATACATCACAGAGGCCATCTATTGTCACAATATTTCCAGGTTTCTCAAGCAGTTTTCTGAGGAGGCAGTGTCCTATAAGCACAATGCTGCATAATCAGTAACCATTGTGGACATATACTATTACAGCTTTGAACTCCTGTGTTATTGTAGTACTTCAAATGGCCACTGTGCGTTTGCATGGTCAACTAAGAACAAGACAACATTTAACCTTCCCACAGACCACACTATACTGTGTGAATGACTACTATGTTTCTGTGTCATTGCACTAATTGGGGCACCGATGCAACGCACCAGGGTATTTCACTTGAGAGACCAAGAGCTCCTGAGGCATTGAGCTGAGTATTTATTGCCCAAGGCCAGTGCTGTCACGACCTGCATACAGCCTAACCTTGTCAGACATGAAATCTGCATCACGCTCAAATTGATGTTTTACTATGTGACACATTATGAATATTACATTACAGGACCCTAGACGTTGTCAGTCAAAACAGAACAGCTTTCTTCACCAGTAAGAAAAGCATGTGAGGAGAGGGGAAAGGGGGAGAAGGGGGGAAAGGGAGATGAGGAAGGAAAGTGAGAGAGAGGGGGAAAAAAGGGGGACAAAAGGAAAGAAGAAAGATTATTCAAGAAAGGCATGGGTGGTAAATGATTAATAGGCAACACAGAGTCAGAAACAAGCACTTAGGGCCAAAACAGACAAAAGAGAGTATGCTTTTCGCCTTTTATCGCATTTCATGTAAAGGACCCTGACAAATGGTGGTCATATTGCATGGCTTGAGGCCTAGCTTGATGTTTAATGCATCATCTGCTCTGGTAAGGCAGGGTAGTAAACACTCATTTGTGGTGGTGACTAGTCACACATGAAATCCATTTTGCAAACTGGAGTGTAGAGGCCAGTTGACAAAGCTTTTAGAGTGATGTGGTTGAATCTGCAGTCTGCTTGTGAAATGTAGGGGGGGCTGGATGTAAAAAAAAAAAAGGGAACATCTTCAAATCCATTACTTACAAAAAGCTATCACTCTGAATAGTTCAGTATCAAGACTGTCTCACTGAAAATATAAACACACACAAAACACCACCTATCTATTTATGTATCTATCTATGTCAGAGTAATATTTATCCCTCATTCATGCGTGACATCATCACAGTTCAAGTAATAACAGACCTGTATCTCTGGTAGTCGTCCTCGTCCTTATCCGGGCTGACCAGCTGGTTGGGGCAGGCCTCATTTCCCAGCAGGCTTAGGTACTCCAGTGATGGGGTCACATCAGCCAAGTGTTCCAGCAGTGCCTCGATATCAGTCAGGTGTCAAAGGGCGGATGTCAAGGACCTAGCGCTGTTAATTACATTAGCATTTACTACCCGCACAGCTCCTCCCGGGCCTGTCTGCACTAAAACACGTCACTGTCAAATTTACCGAGTTGCTCAAAAGGGCTAGTCACTGGCTTTGTGAGGCTGGGCAGACAGAGGGGCAATTTAAAGTGCAGGCTTTGGCATATAGTAGTGACACAATTTGGCTGCTGCTCTCTCTTCCTTTCTCTCGATCTCTTTCATTTCCTAGGTGGCCGGGTGCAGAACAGTGACAAAATGATGGATGCCCTGTGGTTCAAACAGTCCGTGCTTCCCAGAGCCGTGCTGTGGAAAACTTTTGCGAAACGTGGAAAAAACAAACAGCCCCTAAGCAGGCACATTCATCACTAATACGTTCACTTGGAAAATTGAGCCCCAAAGTGTCAAAATACAACTGCACTAATGCAGTGCTCGAGCTTTAAAATGGCACTGTGCCACGACAGGATGTACATAATTGGCCTATTAGCATGTGCCGACCACTTCACTACCAAACTCAGCACACAGTCCCAGACGCACACTTCAAGGAGCCCCAGTTTTAATGTTGACTCTGGAAGTATGTGTGTGTGTGTGTGTGAATGTGTGTGAGAGAGAGTGAGCATCGTTACCCGGTAGGATCTGCATAACCAGAGGAAAACAGGACACATTGCTAAACCTGTTCTGAAGCTTGGAGAGGAAGTTCACACATTTCTGACTGATCATAAACAGCCTCGCAATGTGTCTATGTCTTGAATTTAGGGTGGCTTTGCAGAGCTCTGATTTGAATGTGTTTACTTTGGATGGTGGAGCACACATGGCCGTTATAATAAATGAGCATGTTCTACTATGTTTAGTGACAAATTAAATAACTGATTTGTTTTATTTCTGTGAGGTAAAGCAGTGTAATAAAGCCTAATGCAACTGATGCAAATGGGAAAAATCCAGTTATTAACATGTGTTCTCTGTAATTTAAAATAATTGATATTACCAAACAGCAAATACATTACACTATATTATGCCACATTCTGGGAATGTAGTTTTAATCCAAAGCTTTTAATTCTCTTTCAAAATAAAAACACATCTGTTATGTTGACTCTAAAATCTGATTCCACTAGAGGTCCCTGTGGTTCAAAAACTAGTCCTGTGTGCAGCTCTGACAGCCAAGTTCTTCTACTCTATTTTGCAACACATTGCTCCCTGCAAAACCACAACATTAAAAACTGTTTATTTGAGACAAAGGCATGTTGTATTGACATA